>JAHWFP010119305.1:0-19371 GCA_023313725.1 Lithobius niger | reverse complement strand
TATTTTGCCAACTCATCTTATGATTTTGCCAACTGGTTTAAATAATGACAGAAGTGCTGCCAGTAAAGTACTTTTGAGGGGGTCCGCTAAGCTCAGCTAAGGGGTCTGGGGGAGCGCTGTAAGCCCCGGAAGCTGAAGCATTTTATGCTATTTTAGTGCCTGTTTCTAGCCTCCAGTGAACACTGAAGCAATAAATTGTCAAACAAATTTTGGTGATTTTTTTATTCATTTTTTTAGGATGGTAGGTTTCGTACAAATTTTATTGTGACTAACTCATGTTTTTTTAGATATTTTTTTTCCAAATTAAATTAAACCGAGTTCAGTTTAGAATTATATAAACAGGCCAGCTGGCCATTGACGATTGAGGGCTGACTTAATTGTACATTTTGGACTTTTAAGCTATAATGAATGACGACAACTCCTGTGTGCAAGCATAGGCAGAAGGTCAGGGGCAGAATTTTTTTTTTTAAATGTACTATCGAAAGGTGAAAGGTGAAAGGTAATGAAATTGTTTTCTCAGTTGTATCCCAAACAACTATAGGCCTAGAGGTATTATTGTAAAAAAAACTTTCACATTTTAAAACAAAAACATGCTCCAGTTTTTAAATAATGGAGCGTCGAAAGACGAAAGAAATGGCGAAACTTTTTAACCTCAGTTTTGTCCAAAACAACTTGAGGTATTATTGCAGAAAAGCTTCCACATTTGAAATCAACATGCTCCAATTTAATTTTTTTCCATTGATTCAGGGGATCTTGGGGACCGGTCATTATTTATGGCCGTGGGGGTGAGGTGGGAAATGAAAATGTGACCACTAAATTTTTGATGACTGCCCTTTCAAGACCTGAAAAAAACCTTGATTCTCCCCATCCTAAGGTCCCAAAATGATGTGGCTACCCCCCAAAAAATATTTTACACCCTTCTTTTGTCGAGATTCCTATAACAGTATGATGAACACACTGTTTGCTTGTATGACCACATCCTAACATAGTCAGCACCTGAAATGCAGAAAATGCCAAGAAACCAGGTGTAACAGCTTTTCTATAAAGTTTTTTTTTGTAAAAACTGTACTTCCAGTAATATTATTATCAGTTTCAAAACCTTCTAAACAGCATGGGGGGTCTGGGGGGGAAGCTAAGCCGTTTTTGGAAATTTTGACTGCTGAAAGTGCCATTTTTGTGGTCCAAAAATGACTTCTTCCAGTTGGTCAGTGTGTTTTTGACCTCTCCCTTATGACGGGACCTGAAAAATGTATGACCTCCCCCTTGAGAGGGTCCACCGGCCTCCCCGGCGATAAATATTTACCGGTCCCGTAGGGTAATTTTTGCCCTCATTTCGTGGCCTTTGGGTCACTTTTGTCCTTTAATATGGGATCTTATGTACTGTTGTCGTAAAATTGTGAACCTTTGAAATTACAAGTTTAAAATTTTTAACAATTTTCATTTGAAAAATGTAGTTGTTTCTGCATTAATACAAATCCAAATTTAATGGCGATAGGTTAACAGAAAAAGGACAACAGAAAATCAAACAGCTAATTTTTCCAACTCGGTTTTTGATTTTGCCAACTGTACCCGATTTTCATGATGTACAGCTTTAGTTCACGTTACTGTTTTAACTAAAACCAAGGCACTGATTGATGGACTAGCAGACGAACTAGTAAATCAAATAACTCTGCATTATTTTATTAGATTTATTTGGTATCACAACTTTAGACGGCGATAACTTGGCAGAAGTCCTTACGCAGACTTTGTTGATATTTCTGCTTTACTTAAGAAACGTTTTAAATCCTGGTAGTGATGTTGTGTTTTGGTATATTAATATGCCAGTAATTTTCTACCTTCCTAAAATACCAGTTACGAGTTGCTCCACGCTAAAACGCCGTCTGAGCGGCGCTGTATAACAGAAAAAGAACTATAGGAAGTAAAATAGCAACTCAGTTTTTAGTTTTGCCAACTGTGTACGATTTTCGCGAAGTTAATTGTCATCACAACTTCAAACTCGGTGGGGATACAGTTTTGTCAATTTTTTGTTTTTATTTTCTACATTATCTTTGATACGTATAAGTTATGGAGGTGACATAGCAAACAAAACGGCCAAGTCAATTTTCAATTTTGCCAACTACGCAAATTTTCGCAGAGCTTCTCTTCCCCCACTCCTTACAGTCTAGCTACGCAGGGAAGCAACCAGAAATGATCAGGGGCAGCATTTCAGTTACTCCCAAGCTACACAGAAGTGTGGCGAAAACTGATGGAAAAAAAATGTATTGTATAAACTTTACTTTCCAACTGACGAAATGATGATAATAATTAACCAGTACTCGTGGAAACTGGAATTTGCAGTGAAAACTTGTCCGATTTTGCCAACTCGAATTTGCCAACTGTATGTGTTTCTTGGATGGTTGGGGGGGGGAAGCTCCCCCCTTATCCCTCCCCCCAGTCGCTTTGGCCCTGACTCGAAATCTGCTCTCTCAAGGCCCCATCTAAGTTTTAATTTCGGCAATTTAAGAACAGTAGCACTTTTAGATAGCGGAGTTTTCGCTGATCGAATCGTCTACTGCACGAGAATTGTTGCGAAATCTACAATTTAAATGTCACAAAGTCGAAACCGTAGCTCCCGTAAATTTAGTGTCGGTGGAAAAAGGATAACAGAAGAAAAAAACGTTGATCGCTGTAATAAGCAAATGCGGATTTTCCACAAACTAGCAGTTTGGGAAAATCCACATTTTATTGGGTTACGATTTTTTGTCAAAACAAACTGAATTGGTTAATTTAAATTGTTCACACCAAATTTTAGAAATAGGGGATCTCAAATTTAATCTGTCTTCATCACCGTTCGATGCTTGAGAAAATTACGGTCAGAACAAGGAGTTAATTAATTTCGAAAATTATAACGTTACAACTTAGCATATTGCAACGATCAATATTTCTTCGGACGACGAAACAGCAGAAAATCCATGATCCAGTTGGAATCCGACACCTCAGCAATATTACGTACAGGTACCAGTTTCTTTGTACAGAGATGTTGTTTTACCAAACAATAGCGAGACAAAAATTTGTCTCCACCAAGCCTATCCTGAACAGCAAAGTGGCATATTTTTGCCACAATGCAAAGAAATTCCGATCCTTCTTGCCAGATGTTTGGTTAATACTAGCCCTATAGGTTAAATTCCGATTATGGCTATTAACACATCTGAGAAAGATCAATTTCTAAAGACAGGTTCTATTTTGGGCCACTACACAACGGCTGAAATAGAATATAATGACGAAGAGCACAACGAACAGGAGATAAGAACGCCAATTACAAAAGATAATCTCATCCCATCAAGCGTAACTCGAACAATAGGAAGAGCACAGACAGAAGAAACACGGACAAAACATCAGCCACTTCGTAAGTTAATCCCGGAACCAACTCCGACTTCCTTCCCCCTTCAAGGCCCACTCAGACAAAGGGACGCGCACAGTCCATAGAAATCAGCAGCATCGGGTCCACCCCGTCAATGCTAGGTAATCCCCAAGCTGGACCTAGCCAACTGCCTTCACAAAGCGCAAGGAGTACGGACATCAAGGATACAGTAGGGTCAGCCCACTTAACGCTACCAGAGGATGCAATCAGCCCCAGTAAGGTCGTAGATCAACAGGGTGCCCCTCCATCAACGGGAAATTTTGGACAAATACTTAAAAGAATTAGTCAGCATTGAGGTGATCAAAGAATGCAAATTAGCATGGCTCAGTCCATGCCTACTCATAAAAAGGAGGCCTGAGGGATATAGGGTCGTAGTTGATTTACACGGCTTTACTGCCGTTACTGAGGACGTTTTAGTGCCCCCCCCCCGTCAATCATCATCACGGCACTAGCTAACCGCAATGGTGCCAAAATACTTCACCAAGCTCGATTTTCGCATGTACCTTATTCAACATAAAGCAAATAAATTTCTTCCCCTATACTTCTTGGACTGGAGGAGGAGTAGAGATTTGCAACAACTCGGTCCAAACCGTTTTAAGGAAGATAGTAGCAGACGATCCACACTCATGGGATGACAATCTGCAAGCAGCCTGCATCGCTTTGTATTCTACCCCCCACAGCTCTACTTTGTCACCCCACCTACTTCAAGTTATAGTTTTATTTTACGCTAAAACCATATAGATTGTCAAGATGGATATGTAACACTAGTAATTATATGCACTATTAAATATTAAATTATGAGACGCATGACACCAAATAGATTATAATCCGTTTATTTCAAGCTAGGCATAGTCAGCAATCTTAATTCAGAACTGGTCGGTTACTTTAATTTAGATAGACCTTATTAACAAGATTGCATATGCACTGATAACTGTAAGCAGGAGCGTATGGAATTTAGGGGAGCGTGTGTCCGTAACTTCCACTGTATTATTAAGTCAGGAGCGCCTGTTCTGGTACCGGTGTCTATTACGAGATGCCGCCACTAGTGTTACATGGCGTTGGTCACGGGGATGGTTTCAGTTTCGCTTGTGCTGTACGTTTTGCGCATGCGTACAAATGACGTCATGCACGAGACGCAACTTCCTCCCTAGTTTCGTTTTTGCTGTTCCGCCGCTGAGATACAACATGGCGCCCCCGCGAATGCCTGCGAAAACAAAGGCTGTTCAACCAAAACGTTACCTAACTCGAAAAGAACGAACGGAGTTGTTCGATATGATTTCTTCAATCCCACAGCAGCCATTGTTCGACTTTGTGAGTGGATATATAGAAAAGGAAAAGCTGATCATCGAATGTGACGGAAACCGTGCTGACGCGTGGCGGTCTTTGATATCAAACAAAGTCCGTTTCAAGAAAGAAGTTGTAGAAATTTTCTGCGATATCGTAAAAACAGCCAAAAACATAGGCGAAAATCCAAAGATAACAGGAAGCGATGGGCAAACTCTGTTTCTCGCTGCATGGTACAAGTACCAAACAACTGTCACAGAAAGGAGGTAAGCAAATGCAACATTGAATATTGTGCTTGACAACGAAGCATTGCATATCTAATCACAATTATTTTTGTTTTTTTAGCACATTATTGTTCACCGCCGCATGCATTGACGATGCCAAAGTTCTGGCCAGCGCTCTGACAAACGCTGTGATCAATTATTTTTTTCAACTTGTTGATAAAACCAAGAAGCGGTCAACACAGTTAACTTTAGCGCAATTGCCAATTGAGCAGAGCTGCAGCGTTCTGTGCTATGGCGGTGGAACCATGGCACAGATTGTCCGAGTGGCAAGAAGGCTACGTCAGCGAACGACAACAGCCGCATCAATAAACGAAAAATATCTTTCGTACATCGAAATAGTGAAAAAGGTAATATTGTTATATATGTGTAGCCTACAAACTGTTGCTACAAAGCAGGTTTTGCTGTTTGAAATCCTTTAAAGTGCTTAAGTAAGTATTTTCTTGTGAAACTCCGTATCCTGCCTGGTGAAATTGGAGCCATGGCTGCTAACCTAAGTTAAACTAGAACAAACAACCACAACATGAAAAAAAAATTCTTTTTAGCTTTTTTAAGTGAACTTTTAAATGTTTGGTAAGGCCTAACAAGAAAAATGGTGTGCTTCACGGAACCCGCCCGACCCCTTCTGACAGTTGACCCTAACAGTTGTTTTGCGAAAAACTAATGCGATAGCGCACATACGTGTAAGATAAAATGCCAACGAATTTCATTAACACCTAACACTAAACTGTACTAAGCACACACACAAAAAAAAGTGTATTTTATATGCAGAACATGCTTCTTCTTAGCCTGCGTTCAAAAATGTTTAAAAACAAATGTGTAAAAAAAATCTTTTACCAACCTAAATTTGTTAAAGCAATGTTCTGCAAAGCATACCATTTTTGTTTTGTGAGGCCTGAAATGTTGGCTCTTTTCACATAAAACTAGGCCCCATTTAAAGCAGAGCAGCCGTGTGTTATGAAGTCTATAGATTAATAAAGGTCCTAGTAGAAATTTTTTGCTCTTAAAAAAGGGATTGAAAAATTGTATTGCTTTGGAAAAAAGTTCTTGAAGCTTTTGGATTTTGTTTAGTGTGAATCTAGTAAAATTTTTAAACCAGGGTTTTTGCTTCAGGAATAAGTTTGTGGTTTAAAACGTATGTGGGGCATCTGGCGTAGGCTAACCTGGATATGGTCTACCAAATTTTCCATAAACTCCTGATGGTAATACCAGGAGTTGCAACGTTTCTACTTTATATCTGTTGTTTAATTCAATAGTATTTTATTAAAATATTACTGAAAACTTAATAAAACACCTTTAATAAACAGAGCTCCCACTTGTCATACAATTCTTTGACTTTATTAAAATGTCATAAAATTTGTTTTATGTCATAAATATTGGACCGTGAAATGGCGGCTCCAGTGGCTAAATCCAGACATAATTTGAAGAAAAAATCGTAAGACTTATGCCAAAAAAACAAGAATCCACAACATTTTTTAAATAAATTTTCGAAGAGTCCAAGGCACTCTTCATCATAATCCGCACGAAAAATTGGAAAGACTTGAACAATCAGCTAGTCAGTTAGAGAACAACGTTTGTGGTTTGAATTGCTTTTCTCCAACTGACTCTGATATGTATTATTCAAACTTTCCCCAATTTTTCGTGTGGTTTCTGATGAAGAGCAGCTTGAGTCATCGAAAATAAAAATAAAACTTGTTTGTGGTGTTAGTGTTACGATTTTTGTTCAAGAAATATTAGGAAATGGTGTAAAAAAAATTTGCACTAAGCAAAGAAATTTGTTTCTCACGCCCTCCTACAACGATTTTTTGTCAAATAAAAAAAGACGATGTGGCAAAAATAGTTTACAAAACAAAAATAGCCTTTAGTGAGATGTTAAAATATAGAATTACCTTCCTTGTTGTTTAATAATGTGTGGCCAGTTGGTAAGAAGCATTTGGGGATTATTTATCTTACCCAGGGTAAAAAATAATTTCCCAAAATGTACGGAAAAATATGGTCGAAAAATAAAAATTCGCACGGGAAAAATACCTGAGAAATAACTATCGTTTTATAAGTGGCCTAAGAGGACGAACTTTTATCACAAATGACCCATACGTAAGTCAAGATTTCTAAAAAAAAAAAAAGCACATGGTTTGTGGTGGACATACCCCCACCCCCCATCTTGTAATGTTCACAAGGTTTTGAAAACTAACTTCTATTGTTCCATTTCTAAAAAAAACTATGGGATACAAACAAGGTGTAAAAACCACATCTTTGAATGTTTTCAAGAACAAGTGTTAAACCAAACCAGTCACTCACAGTCGATCACGCAGAACCAAAAGTTAAAGATTTTCACCACATAATTTGCGAATTTTAGACAACCTTTACTGGTCTTCTTCTTCAGGCAGTTTAGCCACTAGCACCCACACTCACAGTCCTTCCAAACCCAACGAACTTCCAAAATTAAAACTCCCTCTAAAGACAAACAGTAAAGGTTGTCGAAAATTTGCATGTTTTGTGGTGAAAACCTTTAACTTTTGGTTCTGCCTGATCGAACTGTGAGTATTTGTCATGAACCAAAGCAAAATTAAACCAGTCTTTCCTTTCATTGAAAATGTGGCATATTTTCAAACATTTAGAAATCATTTGGCTGTCACGATAGGCACAGGTAGGCTAGCCTGAGTAGTTATAAATAATGCCACATTTACTTTTGGATGAGATGGTGAGTCAGATTATTTTGAACGGGCGGAAGGCAAGATTGTATTTTCAGATTGGAGTGGCATGAAAAATGTAAGACAAATTTTCATTTTATCCGAAGGCCTCCAACCAACACCAAGTGTATCAAAAACAGAAAGGGTGGTGGTGGGCTGAAGATTTTTTTAGGACCTTGGGGACCACTTTTGAAGTATTCCAGTCGAGAGTGCCCTATTTTCACTTTTTTGGGACTTGGAAATTTTTTGTTGCCTGCCAATTTTATTTAATGATGACGGACGGGGAGGCTCAAAATTCATTTTTAAAATTTAGTTTGTATAAATTAAATAAATAAATAGGTTAGTTTTTTCTTAGCTTGTGCGTTCTTTAAGGGCTCCACATTTTTTTTAATGACGAGCGGGGAGGCTAGAAATTTATTTTTAAAATACAGTTTGTATCAAATTAAATAACTAGTTTACTACAAAGGAGTTTCTTTTTTTAAAAATGTAAATGATTTTTTTTTTCTGGGCCCTACACGACGCTGCATGGTAGCATTAGTGGCTGGATTTCTCATCGCTGCTCGCTCGTGTCACAGAAAAACAGCTCGGTGATGCTGGACTCGTGGTTTTGAAGTTTGTGTTAAAGTAGTTAATGCTAGTAGATGGTGAACTATAATAATTTTAGGATCTGTGCATGCCAATACTGTATTATGATTGGTGTACATTTACATTGTATTGTTGATGTCTAGTTTATAGTACTGTAGCCTAACAGGGTTTGTTTTGGGAGTAAAAGCGAACTCCATACCATTTGTGGTTTGCAGCTTGGGGGTGGCAAATAGTGGCATGCGAGGGCATGATAAGAAAATTGTGTTGTAACCATTGTTGGCAGATGGTTGCCGTCCAATCTGTAACACTGGGTGTGTGGCAACAGTATCGACCATGTGACTATGAATCCAGACATTTTAAGAAAAAGGTGTCAACCATGCGTTGAACAAATTCTCCAAAATGTGAAACTTTGCAGACAGCAGCGTCGGCTAAATAAATATTGTTTCATATTGCGACACTAGGGGTGAAATTCTTGTATTGTTGCAAGATGAGGTATTGTTAAAGCACTTGTCAAGAAATTTTTTATTAATTGAGAATGAAAGTTAGAGGTTCAAAGGCCATTTTGAATGATTAAAATTTTTCTCGAGATTTACTGCTCCTATTCGGCCAAATTCCAGGAAAACTAGGTTTTATTTTGAAGCTGAGTAGCTATGTTTAACGAAGTTTGTTGATTAATAAAGGTTCTTGAAAACAAATGTAATTGGTCTTGGAGAAGTCCTTGAAAAACTATATTGATTTTGGAAAAATTCCTTGTACGTGTATGAATTGTTTGTGTGAGATCTTGTCGTTCCATGCCTAGACCTCTTGCATGCGAGATGGTCGTGCGAACCTTGCGACACTATTGGCATTCTACGGGGATTCTTCTGCATTTAAAATATTGTTGGCTCACGTTATGATTTATTTCAGATCCGCATGACAAGCACGGAAAAACTCAACCAACTACCCGAATACCTCCGAAACCGTGACAAAGGGGGGATGTATTTTCCGAAAATAATTTTTGTCCCAGCAATTCACCGATTAATTGATGAAGTGCGCGAATTAATACGTAAAGAGCAAATCGATGTTCACGGCAGGCAAATTGTCAAAGTAAGTGCAAGTGTTTTTAATAAACGGCGTCGTTAGAAAATACGTTTTTAATCATTTCCATTTTTTTCCCAGGTTGTGACGGAACAGCTGAAATCAAATCAGCAGGTCACCGAGTTGTTTGAAAGAGCACTACAACATGTGTACGGTAACGATCTTCCGGCTGCTACGCATGTGTTTTTGAAAGAATGGGAAGAAAACTGACCAACGCCAGAATCAACAAGTGCTTGGGCAGCTATGAGCATGTAAGCCTAATACTATATATAATTTTTTTAATTCAAATTCAAAAGGGCAACTCTACTCGTGTACTAAGACCAATTACTGCTGTTGCAATTTCTATGGACTACCCTTTTGTCTGTAGTAAACAACCCTCTCCCATGTCAGTCGCCATTTGGCGAATGAAAATCAACAGTTGGCGACTTGGAATTTAGCCCTACTCGCCAAAATGGCAACTAGCGATAGAAAATGACATTCAAATAGCAATATGTCTAGAACCGTACAAACTAGAGAAGAACGGTTTGTGGCATCATGCTCAGGTTTACAAGGGCTATACAACAGCCTTTTCTGCAACAGTACTGGGGTAAAAGAAAATTTAACAACTCTATAAATGCATAAATTGAGAAACCATGCATTGTGCAAGATGTATTTGGCGACCATGAATTCTGAAATGGCGACTACTTTTGAAGGTCTACTGGGCAAGTTGCGACTGTAACTGGAATGACATTCGAGAGGGTTGGTAGTAAACAAACTCTTGGACACTATTTGCCAACAGCCGAAATCTGGGAATAAACAAACAAACTTAACATTTTTATTAGAGAATCTAATACGATTCTGTTTCAAACATGAAACAACAAGTATAAGCACTGCTACACAGTCAAGAATCAATTTGTTGGGCTTCCAGTAGTATTCTGCTATTTTGGGACTGATTTGTAATTTTTTGTTAAACACAATTTGAAGTACACAATTGAAAGAACATTATGTATGTCAGTGTTGCTGAATTTGTTGTGACTCTATATAATAATTCTGGATGACATGCGAAACGATAGGGCATGAAAGAATCTGCGTTTCAGCTAAGCACATTGGCAGCTGGAGACGATATCAAAGTATTTGTTTCGTATATGTGGCTTTCAGAGCAGAGCTGAATTGTTTCGAAGTGGACTGCTGAACATGAGGCATATCATTGCTATCTTGCAAAGTGGCCATCAACAATAAGACCTGTGAGTGAAACAAAACAATGAGGCATTGTTATGCTGCAGATTTATGTATTTCCTCTCCCAGAAAAGAAAAAATGCCAAAGCGTATAACAACTTTGTTCAACAAAAGCCTATTTATTTACTTCCAAGCGAAAAATTGTTTCATGCAAAGTTGGCTGAGCATGTACATTTTTAAAACGGTGCACCCTGTGATTTGAGCCACTGACCCAGTGATAAGAAATTTTTATTTTGTAGGGCAAAAAATTGACACTTGGCACCACCGAAAAACTTGCACAAACGAAAGTCCGCTTTAGTTTTCTGGGCAATCACCTGTACTCTTCTTCAAAAGCACTTTTTATGAGTGTTGCCAAATAGTGTTTGTTTCGAACCTGCCTTGCGTGTCTGCAGACCACTGATCTTTATGAGCTGAACACGATGGTGCTTTACTCGCGGATTCGGTCAAGTTTCCACTTTATTTTAACGTCTGAACTGATTAACCTACGAGTCGGCTACATAAATTGTTTAATCAGTTCAGATGTTACAAGTTAGTCCAGTAGCGGGCCATCTTGTTCAGTTCGTAAAGAGCAGTGGGGTGTACATTCGAAACTGAACACTACTCGGCAACATGTAACCTACAAATCGTCATTCGTAAAAAGTGCTTCTGAAGAAGAGAACAAACAGGTAATATCCCTGAAGACTAAAGCAGACTTTCGTTTGTGCACGTTTTTTTGGTGGTGTAAGTGTCAATTTTAATTCCAACAAAATTAAAAATAAAATCTCTTGAACATGTATAAGCATACATTTTTTTTTGGGGGGGGGGGGTACTAACCTTTTTTTTTAATTTGGCTATTACGCCATCAATTTTATTTGATAGCTCTCTTTATATAAGGCCACGAAAAAAAAATAGTCAGTTCTCAGGCCTGGTGGTTTCAGCAAAATAAAATAGTGACCCGCAAAAGGTTACTGAAGAGAAATTTCTGAGAGAGATGAACTTTCTTGCATATACATTATCCAGCAAATATTAGGTTTAGTCGCAGTTTGAAATAGTTCAGAAATTTACTACTATAATCTGAACAGAAAAAACCAACATAAGATACCAGGTTACCTAAGTTTCAAACAGAAATTTAAAAAAAAACCTGGTCACCGGGTGACTTTTTGGGCTTGTAAAAAATGCCCGAGAACCAAAACATTTTTTTTCCATGGCCTAATAGTCCTTTTTTTTTCTTCTTTTACTTGCCCTGAAGTTGGAGGCAAACTAAAATTGTTACAAATGGAAAAATAACACTAGACTTAACACTGCAGGAAAAAAAAATCGGTTCTCAGGCTGGTTGGTGAGTACTTGGATGAAGATTGTACGATAGGCGAGCTTTCTTTCTTGTACATACAGTGTCCAAACAGCATCAGATTAAGTTTTAAATAGTTTAGAAATTTGCTACCACAATCTAGACAAAAAGACACTAATTTCCAAATAAAACAAGCATGGTCAACGGGTGACTGTTGATTTGTAAAAAATGCACCATAACAATCAGAAACACAATAGGACACCGAGTTCTTCTTTAAATTTGGGGTGAAATTGTCGTTCACCTTATTTGGAAAGTTTCATGCACTAGGAAATGGTCGTATGGAGTAAACAATAAAACACGCGCTTCAGACATCGCTTTCAAAATTGTTTACTCTGTAAGATGTCGCAACCATTTCCTAGTGCATGAAACTTTCCGAAGGAGAAAGACAATTTCACCGAAAATTTAAAGAATACCTCACCAGTGTTCTCCTGTTGTGTTTTCGATCAACTGCATACCATTGTAAATGCAGATTTTGGGTTTTAGCTAAAAAAAAAAAAAAATAAAAAAATGCACGAGAACTCAAACATTTTTTTCTATGGGCTAAAGATAATTTTTGTCAAACTTCTCACGAGACCAAATACTTATGTTTTTTGTCGAACTCCAGAATTGTTAACTAGACAAACAGGCTAACCTGAAATACATAAATGAGGTGTGACGATCTTAAGTTTGCCTGTGTTTTAGGTCAGAGCTATGGCTTGCATAGCTACGCTTTTTATACTGTATTAAAAAGTTCAATTGTTTTATAGCTACAGCATGAAGCATCAAGTCAGCTCCACAGCAAGGGAGGACATACTTTGCGTGACGATCTTTACCAGACCTCCAGCGAGCAAACCTGCTCAAAACTAGGGCCATTGCTAAATCAAAGCAACCAAGGAAGAAGGTCTCTCGTAAGCAGCCTTCCGTGCAAGATTTTCAGTGGCCAACCACAAGTGGAGCACAGAAACCTAAAGTGTGTCAGCAACTGAACTTTGCAGCACCAGCTAGTTCCAACCCCATTCTTTTGGACAGCCATCTTTAGAACTAACTGTACGGAGCAGAAGAATTCGTGGAGTAGTACCTAAGCGAGTGTTTAACTTGTAAGGTGTTGAAAAAAAAGATGCATTTCATTTTGTAAAATGCACATCAACTGAACATGATATTGCTCACTTCTACCATTTTTTTTTTCAAATAAAACTTGTGAACTCTACTCCCTCACTAATTTATGTGCCAAAATATTACCTACTAAGAGCTGGTTCTAGAGTGATGTTTGTTTTAAATCTAATTTCAGCTTTTGTTTTTCACCGCCACATTTTCCTCAGACGTACCGTAATGAAACAGGAACTGTTAAAAATAATATAGCATAGCCTACGTGTGTCATGTCGTGGTTATTTTCTTTCCAGACATTAATCGGTTTGGTTCAGCCTTTTTGAGATAACGTGCGACAGTAGGGCTACCAAAGCAAGCATGACCTAAATTGGCAAGCATGATCAGTTTCAAGAATTCAGGACTGCAAAGCTAGTTTTTTTCTTGGCTGTAAAGTATTACAGTAAAAAAGTTATCATAATTCAAGAGTAGGGACATAATTTTGGCCTTTAATGATTCACATGCGTATTACTGGCTGATTGGTGGTGTTTGGGTAATGTTAAACTTAATATTTTTCACGAATTCTAGAGCATGCCACCAGGCAGAAGTTGAAAATTTCAGTGTTAATGTTGTGAGGGGTCGCCGGAGACAATGGGTTGCCCCAACAATGTGAGCAGGCACAGCAATAGGCCAAGTTAACCAGATATGACATCTTGTGTCTTCCAAGCCTACGCTTGGCCCTGGCAATAGTTGCAGATACCACCTTTGTCCTTGAAGCAACACGAAGGTACACAAAGCATTAGCAAAATTCCACAACTAACCCTAGGGATTTGCGTAGGCTTGGAAGAAAGATTCAATATCAAGTTAAGCTGCGAAAAGAAAGTGTGGTTCTCTGGCATTTTCATAAAGTAACCAGGCCACTTGGATTATAACTTTAGAGCACAAATACATATGTTGACAGGCCAACTGAATTAGTTATCCTTGTACAATAATAAATTTGATCACCAGGCAGCGCCTGATACCGACGAATTAAACAGACAAAAGCCTACATTTGCTTTTAACAAGTAACGTAAGGCAATTAAGACAAATTGGATTTCGGGCCTTCCCGCACCGATTTTTTGATGGGAAATACAAATAAAGCGTGGAAAAAAATAGCAGTTATAGATAAAAATAAATAAAACGGCCTGCAGTGAGAAATGGAAATACAGGGTGGTCCACAAAAAACTGACGATCCAACATTTTCTAGTTACCACCCCTTAGAACCAGGAAAGGACAGAAATACAAGCTAATAAAACGGAATATTTCTCCTGGTTCTGAGGGTTGCTAACTAGAAAAGCTGGACTTAGAAAATGTCAGTTTTTTGTGCACCACCCTGTATAAAAATTACCATTCTTGTTGTAAAATAATTATATGGACCAAGTGATATGCAGAATTACGACGCAGTGTTCTTTATTTTACCCGGAACAATCCCCAAAATGTACAGAAAATTAGCGGTGAAAAATTTTAAAAATAAAATTCTGGCCACACGGATTTCTTCGTAAAAAGGCCCGCGCGACAACTATCTTTTTTTGTAAGTAGAAACCTACCAGGGAGTAATAAATAAAACTGCAAAAGTAAAACGTATGAAACGTTATTTGCGGACACTAAACCCTACATACCCTGTCTCACCCTAAGAGTGAGACAGAGGAGAAGGAAGGGATGGGTTCAGAGGTGATCTTACACCTGAAGAATTTAATTCGGATTGAGCTCCGCAGCGAAGCCCACTTTTCTCATGAAAAATTCGGTGTACTTTAATTAAAAATAATTTTGCCATAGTTTATTAATGTATTTTTAAACCTGCCAAACATTAAAGTAATAAGTATAATAATGTTGCACGTTATGACAGAAATTAATTTTCTTGCAGGTTTGTGGTTTTATAATTGCGCGACACAGGGCTAGGAATTTAGGAGGGGGGACAACATCTTTGTTTCGCTTTGCTCCACTATTTTTGCCCTCACCACCTAAAAAGAATAGTCCAATTTTTAACTAAATCCTATTTTTAAAAACTTGAAAATTTTAACCTTCGTTAATCTATTTTATTACTACTTCAGTCGTTGGAGGGGCGTGCTGGCCTACTGCTTCCCCCGACCCCAACACTGGACTAGCTTTTTTTTACGGTTCTTTCTCATAAATGCCTTTATTTAAGGATTTTTATTGCTGCCCGAAATCATAGTAGAAAGTGGGATTTGCTGCGTAGCTCAAGCTTAGTTCAAAATTAAGTTCTTAACGTGCAATCTAATTACCTCCGAACCCATTTCTCAGTCAACCTTCCCCCTGGCTTCTCTGGGTCACTCTTAGGGTTAGACAAGGTGTAGCAGAATTTTCTTCAAGAAATAAAATCGTTGAAGTTTTGACGTCCGATTTTAAACCAAGTGTGCAAAACCCTTTTGTTTGATAATTTCCATTGCATAGCCTGCATTGTGCAGTCCTTTAGGGACTGGTCCTTAATTGTCTATGGGAGAAGACATAATGATCGGTCACGGCCTAGCAAGGGGGTTTTCAGCAGTCAAAATTTTAAAAAATTTCTTGTCTTTTTCCATGCAGCATCCACAATGTTTGACCGTACTCTTTCTCACTCCCTTGCGTGTCTCGCCAACATAGTCGGCATCACAATAGAGTATGGAAACATCATACGGTGGACATAATTAAGAAAAAAATAACGGTGTTGCAGTCCACCGCGTGGAAACATTGCATTGACTGGGATTTTTTTGGTATTAGTATCGAGTTTTTGGTAGTATCGAAAAGTACCTCCAAACAATTTTTTTTTCTATCAACGCAGTATCATTAACGGCGAAGATATAAAAACAGTGACAAGCCTACTTACAATTCGTAGCCTAATTGTTTCGAATTCAATGAGAGATAAGCACCTTAGGAGTTTAGAATCCTTAGCAATCCAGGGGGATAATAAACATAAGCTAATGAACATCTAGTGAGAGCAGACCTTCACTGGAAGGTGGAGACGATGACCTGACCAACATTGGAGGCCGCGCGTTGCAGACGAGAGCAACAAGTCGGATGTAATCCCAAAGCACTGAAAGTACAGTAGAACCATAATTATCCAAACTAATTGGGACTGAAGGGTGTGCAGAAAATTAAATATTTTGGTATCCAATTTTCAAGCAAAATAAAAAAGATTAACTTATTTCTTTACTCAATTTCACTGTTTGTGAACTTTGCTTGATTGTATAAGACTACTGAAACAACTCCAGGTACATAAAGCAAAATCAATGCTTATTCCTTCTCTAAAACACGGCAGTTTCTGAATCTTTTCTGAGAATGGGAGTTCTGATAATCAGGGTGTTTGGATAATTGGGGTTCCACTGTAATTCAAACTAAGCCAAAAGACAGTTGGGGAAGTTTCTGTATAAACTCTGAATTGAGTTTTTATTGCTTTAATTTTAGCACTTTTATTCTCAAATGCGTTTTCCCTCTACAAATTTATTTAAAATACTCATACCAGCTTAATTTACAGTTCCAATATTACGTCTACGAATTTTTACATTCTATACCGCTTAGTTTTTATTTCAATTTATTTTCGTGAGGCATGCAAGTTGTTCACGGCAGCCATGTTTTGGCGATAGGCTTTTTCAACAGGAAAATTCAAATGGCGTCAGGCATAAAAGGGTTATAAAAAAAATAATTACCTTCACCCCGCATCACTATTTTCAGTAAATAAAAATAAAATCAGTATGCCTCATCTTCTTTATGAAATTATTGGCCCGAGAAACATTGTTTCGAATTTGTGTGGTCTTACTTGTAATTTTAGTGTTGCAGTAACCTCGTCAACATGGTGGTGGGTGACCCCAGGAATTAGAAGCACTGAAAAGGGCCGTTTTTGATCATCGTTGATCAGTGCTTAGGTGTGGGTTGGAGAACATTTCTGGTAGTGATGTTAGGTCCCAGCTTGTAATGTCCCTCTGCTTGAGTCGTCATGTCTCTTAATTAAAGTTGTGGGATGTGAAAACAGATGTTCTCCTCCATGATGCGGGCTGATGGCATGTGCTTACAATTCTGATGGTTTGGTCTTGTTATTGCTCACAATCACTCAAAAGGGGTACCCTAATTGTCTTGCACAGTTGAAATCGAATGTTTCCCAGTTTCTTCATTTCTTCAAAACCTGAAAAGTATTTAAGAATCGTACAACATTGATTACCAGGTTTACTTTAGCAATGCAAGAAAGTTATCAAAATCTTGTATCCGTGGTGTCCTATAAGGCAGTACCGAACAGTAAGTTTTGCAGCCAAATTTAGCTAACACCCCCCCCCCATACTAAATCTATCGACCTATCTAATTGCCCCTTCTGGTCATTACAAAATGCGGATAGAATGATCAAAAACTATATACACTCCCAACAACCTCAAACACTCAAGGGAAAGTGGGGGGAAAAAATGCAGTAAAAGGCACGACAGTGAAGCCAACTTTTCATCTAGGGAATACGAGCTCCAAATGGATGGGAACTGCTAATAAGAAAACAGGCAATGTATATTTTCGTCGGCTATAGAAATTCAATTTTGAGAAAACAAGATCCAAACCTTGTAAGCCTAGCAAATTTCTGTTCGTTCTGATAAAAGACAACCATGGAACCTTTCGCTGATACCACTTCCTAATGTTGTAATTAATGTTTTTAACACGGTATCTATAAATAGTTTATAGCTTTTTCCAAAAAAAAAATGGGGGCCACCATCTTTCCATCGATTCTTGCTATCCACATATGATGCGCTGGCAAGTGCGCTCTAGTGTAGTTGAAAACGACTTGCATCACGTGACGTCATTTCACAACAGCCACTCGCGACCCAAGACAGCGGAATGCGTTGCACGACTCGTTTCTAATAGAACAAATGTAATTTCACGCAAATTTTGGTTTGTTAACTGTTCATAAAACGTGAATTAAGGTAATAAAATTATGACTCAGATTTTTCGCTATAATGTCAAAAATACACACTTCAAAATATTTAATTCAACCGGAATCAAACAGATTTTTTATTACACGTTAAGGAGAAGGGCTAGGATAGGGGCTCTTACTACAGATTTTGATCGCTGGTCTTGGTTTTCTTTTTTGGGTTGACTAGTCTTTTTTGACTTAATTTTACTTACTGTTCACTAAAGGTTTACTTTAAAAAAATCGTGTAACAGGCGCGATTTAAAATTGGTAATCGCCCAACCCTAAACCGGGGCAAAAAAAGTTGTGCAGTGCCTATTCATGTCCATGATAATCAACCGCAAGTTTCAGCAGATGGACGCGCGTATGTGCCCGGGTTTTAACCAGGAACAAAATATTGTAAAGGGTTATAGTAGCATCTTGAACGAATCTACACCATAGGATTAGGGAAGGGAGTTTACGGAGATGCAGGCGTCTTTGGTATGGGATGCCTGCTAAATTTAAAACACACTTTGTGGCCCGTCTTGCACCTACCTGCTCGAGTGCTCCGAGATCTTTTGTAAACAGGCCGCCACAGCCACAGATCACTAGCGTATTCGAGGATAGGTCTGACGAGAGCAAGAACAGTTTTAGGTATACATCTGGACGGCGTGAAAAAAAATGAGGCTTAACATGAGGGAGACAGTGGTGGCCTTTATGATAGTGGCGGCAACGTGTGCAGAGAAATTTAGGTTGTTATTGATGATAACTTGCAGAGTTTGATTAACAGTTGGAAGTGGGGACACGCCTCAAAAAGTCCCTTTTGGGGTTGCATCACAAGTTTTCACGGGGTGCATCTAGTTTCCTGGTATTGCACCATTCACGCAACCTATTTAGACCAAGCTGAAGGTCAGTGCATTCACTCCCAGTGTTGAAAATGGCACGTTTTTGAATCGTTAGCGAACATGTTCATGAAACAAGACGCGGGGTTTACAAAGTCGTTGAAAAAAATTTATTTACCTTTCTGCGTTTTGTTATTTGTTAAAGTTCTTCGTTTGCCACGGCAAGAGTGCTCTGACGGTAATCCCTTGAGCCACTTGGTCCATGGACATCAGTCTTCATTAATAGCGTTCTTCTGGCCGCAGGATAATTACAGCTAGATAACTTCTCTACTGTTGTGAATTTCATTTGTGAAAACAGTGTCTCTACAGCACTGCCATTTACTTTTACTGGGTAAAAGTAGTCCCCCGAGCAGCATGCGAAATATTCCTCAGCAAGGCCAATAAAGCCATAACTGACAATTCGTAACAAGTCCCAAGTCTGAAATACAAAAAATAAAAGCTGTAATATACTACACATATAAATAGAAATAAATAGACATAAATCGCTGGAAATAATACTAAGGAAAATTGGAAATTAAGCCAACAGCGAAAATCATACACAAGAAATAACGTAGTTCAGTAAGCCACCTTTATGCACTTACGTTTCGTCGGAGTGGCATGACCCGGATTCGAACCAGCTACCCAGTTCGCCCCCAGATCACTTGCATAGCG
>JAHWFP010119303.1:0-27102 GCA_023313725.1 Lithobius niger | reverse complement strand
AATTAAATGCATCCAGAAAACAAAACTTTTAAATCATATCAGCTTCACTAAGGGCTTGGACCAATCCAAGAAGCAAAAAATCCTATTTAAAAATGCAAGTCTAGGGCAGAATTAAAAAAAAAAATCATTTCAACTTTCTGGTTATTTTAAAACTATTTTTTTTTAACTTAAAAGGACATAAATCCTTCCGGTAAATCGTGCGACCCGATGAGATTGCAGTTGGTAACATTTGCACAGGTTAGAGTTAATGTCGCCAAACCACATCGCACGCAAGAAAAAACAAGAAAATGAAATGTGTTGGCAACATTTGCATACATTTGAATGAACCTAATGTAGCAAAACAGAGTCTTGCAGGAAAACCAATACGGATTTATCTGCCTGTAAGTTCTTTAATTTAATTTTAATTTTTTTTTATTTAAATTTAAAATTTTTAAAAATGAAAAAAATAAAATTTTTAAACATTCGGAAAGCAAAAATATTAAATCATATCAGTGCCACAAGGAAAAGGCCTTGGCATTAACCCAGGAAGCAAAAAATCCTCTCCAAAAAAAGTTATTTTAATCCAATTAAATTTGTATATCAAAATATTCGGTTGAAAATGTATGTAAATTTAAAAAATTTGCCACAGCAAAACCTTGCAGTCCCTGAACATAATTATTATTGTTAATTTTCCCAATAGCTTTGGCACAGCTATGCGGTAATTGGAACCGTACGGAACCGGTTTTTGGAATCGGAATTAAGGTATCCGTACACCACTAATATTCGGTATTCAGCAAGTTGAGTATTCGGTAAGTTAAATATTCATTATTCGGTATTCGGTTCATCCCTAGTACGAACTGTATGTAAGTTGTGAAAGTGAGCGAACCTGAATGGTGCACGTTATTCTGAAAATGGTAACCAACAATTATATGTTGAAAAAGAACTGTTGTTAGGCCATGCAAAGTTAATTGTTTGGTTTACAGGCGCGTGCGGGTGCTTTAAATTATCGCGGGTCAAAACTTTTTATTTTGAAACTTGGTTCATCCGCTAAAAATCACATTTTCGCCAAATATTGACCGTTTTTGACATTCCAGTACACCATTTTTACCGCCTTGTAACGAGCTTTTCAATGGTGCCAATTTCAAACCTCTAGCTCATACCACTAAGAAGTTATTTGACAATAACTAAAAAACTTTGAATATTAGATGACATAAATAACATATTTAAAAACATTACATTTTTTTTAGGCTGACTTCATATTCTTTCAGCTTTGAGCTAGGTACATGTCAAAGAAATGTGGTTAGTTAAATAAAATAAAAAATAAAATAAAATGCCTGGTTGCCTGGTGCTTCAATTTGCAACCTCGCCCATAAACCAAACAATTTTTTTTGCGTGGCCTTAAAAAAAAGGTTACGTTTTTAGATTAAAGATCTTGAAAATTGAAAATTTATTGAAAGACCTAAGATGTTGCAAATCACGGTGGGGCAGAATGGGTATGCCACCCCTGGCAATCAAATTGTTCATGGTGTGAAGATGTAACTGAATAGTCATTGCCTGAGCATCAACCTGCTTTGGTTGCCCTTTCTGCCCCTCTATAGAAAACAGGAAAGAGAAGCAGACAAAGAAATTACTTTGAACGAAGCAAGCAGTCTGCATTGAAGACTGTCCTTGTGAGGATACACAATACACTAATCTGAGGAAGACAGAAAAGACAACTGCCCCGACTAGGACTCGAACCCAAGACTTCCCGATTTCCTTATTTAGAAATTACTTTGGTTTTTGAAGACAAGAATTAACTGGTGTAGGGCTGTTCAATTTGAAATGTGGTTGACATTGAAATAGCCTTTAAGGTCATCACGACACTTCTGATTAACCCATCACAGAATCCAATGCCAACGCACAAAAACCAAAAGAATTCAGACCAGATCATTGGACTTACAGGCCATAGAACAGGATTCCCACCAAAATACCGAAATCAATTTCCCCGAGTTTTCAAGGTTTTCCGTAGTAGATGAAGTCCTTTCCCAGCCTATTTGTCGTGGTTTAGGAAGGAATTTTTTTCACACATTTATCAGTTTTGTGTTTAAAAAGCTGAAGCTTTTATATGGAAAATAAATTATTTAAAATCTTAATTTTTTCCCCCGAATTTTCCAGGTTTTCTGTAAAAAAATCAGAGAATTCCCCGACTTCTCCCCGAGTTTCAAACGTAGTTCAAATTCCCCAAGTTTTCCACGTTTCCCAGATAGCCTTTAGGCAGATGGATAACGACTCATTCCCCCCCCCCCCCCTCAGCAAATGGGTAGATCCACCCATGTCTAATTTTACTCACGGAAATTGTAGGAAAATGGCAAGCCCCAAAAGTTCACTATGTTCAGAATGTTGGTCTATATACCACCCAATGAAAGATGAATGCTGTAGAAAGTTGGTTTCACTACAGTACAATTTTACGCATTTGTTTTGTCAGGGCTACCACAATCGAAGACTAAGCTTCTGACAAGCCAATCTTTCCTACCTAGCAATAAGATTGGTCGGATGAAAGTAGAGAAAGGGGGGAGAGAGAAAAAGAGAGAAAGATATGGAGAGAGAAAGAGGGAGCAAGAAACAGTGAGAAGACTAGAGAGCGAAATAGAAAGAAAGGAAAAGATGTACAAAAGAGAGAAAGAGGGAAAGAGAAATAAACAGAGAGAGAGTGAGTGAGGGAGGAAGGGGAAAAAGAAAGACATGGCGTCAATAGCAAGGCTGTACGCAAATTGAGCTCCGCAATAAAGGAGTTTTAGAGGCAAATACCCAACCAGTTTCTTCATTTCAACTATACAGGAACGCCATCCGTCCAACAGCGAACCTGTCCCAACAGTTTCTACAGGTACTTGCAAGTTTAAAAACCTGCTAACATTTGCTAACGGCACACTACTGCGAAAAAATGAACCATCTTCTACTTTGAATGTTCAAAATCAATAGATCACAATTTAAAGCTCAAAATCAAAAATACTGAATTCACTGGATGTATTTTTGTTGGGAGCAAACTACTGCATTTATCAATCCCATCTTGCTCGCCATGCAGAAGCGTCCACTGGTTGTGAATTGTGAATGTACACTGTAAAGAGTAATGACATCATGCAGAACAGTTAACCTTTATCCATTACTGTAATGCTAATTACCTCCACAAGCAGTTTAGCGGCTCCAAGTTGTCCATAGTACAGACTCCTGTGCAGAGCAGACCACCCAGATTCCATGTCCTTCACATTGGGATCAACCTTTTCTCGTTCCAGCAACCATTTCACAACTTTCTGCTGCCCGCACGATGCCGCCACGTGCAAAGCATTCCTCCCAAGACGATCCTTGACGCGAGCATAGTTGCAGCAGACAGAACGGATGAATGGCACCAGATTCAATTCAGTGCGCCGTGTTAACGCACTGATGACCTGGCTAGCATGGAGGAACGACTTGCATTTAGGCGTGCATTCCGGATCAGGTGAAAAAGAACTCATTTTGAGTGCCGATTAAATAAACCGTTTAAAAATACTGATGTGGCTAGTATCATACGTGATGTACTAAAACACTACTTTTACAAGAAATATAATTGTGGATAAACATATAATTAATTCTACTCTAAAGAATAATTTAGATAAACATAAACAATAAATTTAAGCAACGGTACAACGTACCGTAACCTTTTGTTTAACTAAACTGTTTGACAGTTGGATAAATAAACTATACATAAAAGCTACAAATTTAAAGCAAACTAAAGAAATATGTTTTTTTTTTAAATTCGATAGTTTCTCTTGGAGCATCAACACTGCATATTAGCCCAAGCCGAGCGTTCTAACACACCATGACACGAGTAACACCCACCAAGTGGGGCAAAGGAGTCTATTCTCTCCTACCCATGTTGGGGATCGTTAGCACCTAACACTCCATAATGGTTAAAATTACGAGGAGAACTCCGTGTTGAACAAAGGAACTGACAGATGAACAGAGATGGTGGAAGACACGACGGAGCTCATTGTCTGGTGGTTGGCAAGCAGTGAAAATGTCATCTTGAATGTAGGGCTAGAAATATAAAATAAACATATAATTAATTTATTTTAAAAACGTCAAGATGCATACTCTGGAACGTAGCAGACAACATTATTACTTACGAAGGAAAATACGCAAGATTCCAGACAGGCAAGAATGATTTAACAACTCTTGGCGAATTTTCGATAGTTAATTCAGCTGTGGATGGAAAGACCTAGCCGACTATCTTCTTTAGGCTCGTAATAAAAACTCCACAAACACTACCACTTATTTACAGTCCATTCGATTCAAAATTGGCATTAACTTGGCCTCCGATATACAGTTTAGAATCGAATGGACTGTAAATAGTGGTAGTGTTTGAAGTTTTTATTACGAGCCTGAAGAAGATAGTCGGCTAGGTCTCTCTATCCACAGCTGAATTGATCATCGAAAATTCACCAAGAGTTGTAAAATCATTCTTGCCTGTTTGGAATCTTGCGTATTTTCCTCCGTACGTAATAATTAATTTAATATGAATATAAAACATGAACGATACAAAAAATTCTTTGGTTCGCAGGTGCGAACAAGTCTTAAAAAAAGTCGTGCACACTTTATTTTCCTACACTTATACTACGAGTGCACAGTTTACGGGAGATGAGGAACTAATTATTGTTAAAGAATGCAGGTTTTGTTGTGCTGTGCTTAACAACAGGTGGGGCAGTAGTCCATGTGTCGAATTCATGCATCAGTGTCCTTGATTGTTGGCTACTTAGCTAGGATAGTTGTTATATACCGGCATACGCAGGAAATTGGTGCGGAAGAGGCACACTGCAGATTTTAGGCAATAATTTGGTTTTTGACAGGTTCTGATTTATAGGTGTCATCAGGAAAATATGAACATTGTCCCCATAGGGGAGCTTGTTTATCGGCTCCTGGTGTCATATAAACTTGTGCCTGGAACCTTGATGGAACTAGGCTACTCTCCTCAAGAGGGGCGAGTGACTACCACAGTCGCAACGCAAACGGCGAGATTCGGAAAGCATTATTAAACGTTCAAGTCACTAGCGCCACCACAATGGGGCTAAAATTGCCCTGTGCCTGTCTGGACGTTAAATGTAAACACCGACAACCCAGAAGAGCTGAGCGAAACTCGTCAAATGCTTCTCTCGGAGTGCGCTTGTTATTAGCGTTTAATCTTGTGGCACCATGAAATTCGAACTAGTGCTACGATCGCCGTTTGGGCAGGTGGGAATGCGATCGGGATTTCCGCTAGATGTTAAGTGCCCCGTCACTCTCAAAGTAGTTATGGTCTAAGCTGGAACCAGATGTTCATGTTCCGAAAGTTGTAAAACCAAGCTCTATTCACTCGCTCCGAAATCTAGCCACGGTAGCGACTGGAGTATTCGCGATCAAAACTTGGTGCGCCATCTGTCGCAAGATGTTGTCTCCAACTACTTCCGGGCAAATCCAAGATGGTGGTGACGTGTGCTCACGGCGACTGCTTGAGTGATTGCGGGCACTAGTCATGTGGCTCGACGTCACTTCATCGTTGTCGGCAGTTGGCGCTCTCGTGGCAAATTTGAGAAACTAGAGTATTCTTATCGTATGGTGGGTCGCGGTGCTTGCGCAGTAAGTATAGCGAGTGAGTTATCCCGTAACGAAGTGTAGTTATTAATCCAAGGTAAAACATTGTTTAGCGCTAAAGTAGGTCCACTTAAGAGATCAGAATATAACAAAAACTAAAAAAGTTGGGGGTGCATACGTGTTGGGCTTACTGGCTAGAGAACAACCACTAAGAAACTATTAGGGAACATGGGAAGAATAAGTGTCTCTCGTCCGATTTTTATTTTTATTTTTTTAATGAACTAAGAATTACATGCTGAATAACGTTTTCCTCTTCCATTTTTGGGGCAAAGGCACCGTTTGGGCATGGTGAAGGGTCAAAGTTAGCACTTCGGGAGTTTGGCGTGACGTCATCCATGTTGCCGGCACGCTAGCCGACGCCACGCAGGGAAGCATGAATTAACTGCCCCACTATGAAACAACAAACCCCAACCAGTTCCTTACAAGTGAAACGCCAAACAAAAGCCGGTACCTATAACCTAACCTAACCGACAATAACAAAACCACACGCAACTGACAACAACCCGCCGAACTGAACTGTTTACAAAAAAATAATATATAAGCTATCCGAGACACAAACGAACGCGGTGAGGCTAGAACGCAAAGAGTCCGATTTTGATTAATTTCTGTAGGCCAAACGAAGCCTTTGCCCCAAAAATGGTATGGGAAAATGTTGGGAACACCGGAAGAATAATGACTCCCGTCCGATTTTTTTTTTTTTTTTTTTAATGGACTAAGAATTACTTGCTGAATAATGTTTTCCTCTTCCATTTTTGGGGCAAACGCACCGTTTGGCCGTGGTTTAGGTCCAAAGTTAGCATTACGGGAGGTAGGCTGTGACGCCATCTTGTTGCCGGCAGGCACGCTCGAGGCAAAGGGCGCCGCGCAGGAAAGCATCAACTGGGCCAAAGTCCGTCAAGTGAAACGCCAAACCCCAACCAGTTCGTTACAAGTGAAACGCCAAACAGAAGCCGGTACCTATAACCTAACCTAACGACAATAACAACAAAACCAAACTAAACTGACAATAAAAACCCACTTATCTGAACTGTTTACGGGAAAAAGATGTCATCTGGGAACATGTAACTCTTGTACGTCTGTCAGTGCTAGAGTACGGCTTTCATTAATTTCTGACGGCCAAACTAAGCCTTTGCCCCAAAAATGTTATGGGAAAATGTTGTTCAGCTGATCGTTTTACATCATTCTAGCCCAACGAGAAGCTAATCGGAGAGGAGTCACTATTCTTCCGGTAAGCCAAATGTTGTTCAGCTGCTGATCATTTTACGTATATTCTAGCGCAACATGAAATTGATCGGTGAGGAGACACCTATTCTTCCCATAAGCCACTATTAGAATACGGTGCTACTGACAGTTTGTCAGTTTTTTAAAAAACTATTCCACAACCTAAAATCCACTTTTTTGCAGCTTTTATCAACTGACAGGGGCGAAACGCATACGGTCGGAACGAGCCCAAACCTTGGATTAAAAACTACACTAACCTAAACCAGCCTTCACTTCAGCAAAATATTGTACGACGACAAATCAGTAACAAAAAATTGACGGCTCTCACCCCTCCCCCAACAGGGGCAAGGGGGCTCGTTTCATTGGCTCCTGGTCATACCGTCCAAGTCACATCATCTTGATCGGCGGGGCCAATCAGTTTTCATTTTTATACATAAAAACAGTGGAGTCGACAACCAAAACGAAATGTGACGTTTAAACTAGCGGTTATTTCGTTATCCCACATTTGACAGTTTGTTTTTTAACTGTTTGTTTAACAGTTTGTTTTGACAGTTTGTTCGCTTTCGCATTTTCTTTTCCAGAAGGTCATGTACTAAGGTAAAGAAAAAAAAAGAAGCCGAAAGTAGGTTCCCAAGTTCAAAGGTTACCTACCACTTTAGTGGTCCAAATTAAGAGACACCAATAATCAAGGTCGAACTGACAACCCCGTTTAAAAATGCCGGATTACAGGGGAAATCAACAACAAACACGTAGAATACTATATAATCGAATAATACCTGAAATGATGAAGGTATGAGAAAAAAAACTTCTATGAAAATCAGGATCCAAACATATGTCACAGAAAAACACTTTTAGCAGAAGACAACTGACTCAAGAGTACGCAACAGTACGCAAGCGAAGGTGACGTCAGCCCTCTGGTGGCGAATTGAAGCAATTTTTGACGTAACCGTTTATTTGAGTTAATTTTTAATTACAATTAAAAATTTCATGTTTTTTCTTTACCTGCCAACTAACTATAAAAAATGTTATTTAAAAAGTAAAATTGAACTGTTTATTTGTACAATATAAGGCACGTAGCGCCACCATTAATGAGGTGGTTATACACAAAACTTACGCAGAAATGGCTATGGACGATTGCGATAAAAACTGCTCAGGGAAATTCGTTCCCGGGTGAAACACATCCCGCCAGGTGTAGTTCGAGAGAAGACAGTTGACCTCGCAGTTGACCCAACCTAACGTAGTCTAGAATAGCAATAACACCACAATAAATAAAGATAATAAAATAGTTTAGTTTACAGCTTCTAGTTAGTCACTCTATGGAGGGTTAGTACATAAGTCCTTGATACTTATTCTAGGCTAGATTACGTCAGTCTCCCTGGCCAGTTCCGTAATTAGGTCCCTCCCTGTCCTATTCGCCAAACACTTTTGGGGACAAGGCGCCCTCTTCTCCCAGCCAATAACTTATAAATCAAAGTTATAGCATATTTTATTGTTTCTCATCTGGATATTTGGACTTGCCGTCTTATTTTGGGGTCGTCCTTGTCTTCTGAGCACATTAGGCACTCATTCCCTGCACCAGAGTCCTTTGATTTAACGAACCGACGAAGCGACAGTTCGTCGGTTCGTCCTGCACCCCTTAATTGCAGGACTGGCCTTGGCTCAACTATGACCAGCCAAGATGTGAATTTCATGAAGAATTTACAACTGGGCCGTTTCATGCGGGACTCAAGCCTAGCTGAATCCTCCCCAGCTTGTTTCCATCGATTCATTTGGGGTTTACGGCTATAATATTAAAGTTTGCTCCAGTACGATGATAACCATGGTCGGGCTCAGTAAATTATCTAAGGCTGTCAAGCGTTTTGCAGTTTATTTTTAGCCTTGTCCTTGTAACAATAGCTAGCAAAACCCCTACTGAAGCCATTCAAGATGGACGACTATAGGCTACACCGTTGCAACCATGTGAAATACGGCTAGCAGAACGTACCTAAAAACAACTTATCGGAACCGGAAGCGAAATCAGTGACGCATGCGCTTTAAATGGTTCTCGACCGTCCTTCGTCGATTAACGTAAACGAGCTTGATCTTGCTCGCTTCGCGGTGACTTGTGATGAACGAATATGTGTTTCTTGAAGGCGTTCCTGGCAAAATGGCAATTGTTTAGGGAATTCGTAGCGTGATCAAATGCACTTAAAGGTTGAAAATGAGGAAATTAAGAAGCGTTGACAAAATAAGACGGACGGAATTAAGGAACGGTTTTGTGAAATACGTGAAGACGAATGATTTCGGGGTTCCTTGCTTGTTTCATCTCCGTTTTGGTGCAGCTGTGTGCTTGACGAGTGCAATCGATTTCTGAAAAATTTCCTTGGAAATCCGTCGGAATTTTTACCGTATTGGTAAACAGAAGCAAGTTGAAGGACTGATTAATTTTTTTACGAGCTCCTTGGTGCTCGAAAGTGGAGAGTTCGTTTGATGTAATTTGTTTATTTTGCTCATCCGATCCGAATTATAGTAGAAACACGACGTTTATTGGGTGATTCCAGTCGTAAAATCAAATTCTTGTTTATGGCTTTGATGTTTATCATGCTAACGTAAATATTGTTTACTTTCTAGTCGGTTAGCGTTGTTTATAGTGAGAAATTACCTACGGGAACCTATCGTTGCTTTGTAATTAATAGATCTCCTATCTGAAATTTGTCATTTTTAATATTTTTAATCGTACATTTTTGTTTTGTTGTTGGTATTGCCGTTGAGCACATTGACATTTTGAGAAATTTTTTGCATTTTGCTGTTTAAAAAGTCGTCATTTAAAACCAAATACTTGTGTAAGTTACAAAACGTTTTCCCAAATTGTAGTATTATTAAATTTGATCTACGTTTGAATTTCGCTATATATCGTTTTATTAAGTTGTTAACTTTTATAGTTTTGTTGTTATTATTAAAATCGTTATTTTTAATCTGATAGTTTAAAATATTTTCTTTTTTTTTTCCCCTCACCTAATTTGCTTTGATAATTGAAGTAAATTAGTATACCAAAGATACTGCATTCCGTTCAGTTACAAAATGTATACCGGACATTGCGTACGTGGAATCGCTAAAATGACCAAGTTAACATCAAAAGCAAGAAAATCCTAACCCACCTCCCCACCCGAAGATTGTTATGCACCTACATTTTGAGCGCAGCACCAATGCTCGCAGTGACTGCGCTATACTATCACTGACATGGATGGGAAAAGTGCCTGACGAAATACCGGACGATGACGGTTGGAAACTAAATCGCACAAACTATTACCAAGAAGGCTGGTTAGCATCAGGAAACGTGCGTGGCATCGTCGGTGTAACCTTTACCACTTGTCACTGTAAGAAAATATTCGATTCACCGCTGAGAACTAATTATAACTTACGTGGTCACAGATCAGAGGTAAGTGGTATTTTTTTTCACTCACTGTAATATGCATGTGCTGATAACAAAAATTGTTATGGTATGTACCTAGTGCAACCTTCACTGTTGATTATCGCCTCTCGTCAAATGGGAGGGAACATCGGCAATTGACGCCTAGAATTCAAGTTTTATTCTCCAAGCCAGTCATTTGAAAAGAAGCTTGATACTCAAATGGCTTTATCTCCGTAACTGTATTATGCTTAACCAACTAGAAGCCAAACTTTGTAACATTGCGCCCAGAAGTTTAAAGGCTCTACGACAGTTATGCGTTCATGTTTTTCTTAACTTTTTTTTGAAAATACCTATACTAGCCTAGAGGAAGAAAGACCATTAGCAGCAGCGCAGTCATAAGGCTAGGCTGTATTCACAAAACTCTTACAATTAAAAATGCTTTAAAATGTGTACTCTGCTGGCATGTTGGGATTAGAAGCGAATTTTCGGTGGTTTTAAAACGGAGGGTATTTGCCTACAATCTTCCACCTTTGTCAGACATTGGAGGAATGGAACTGACGTATGGCCTAGTTGATCGTGTTGCAATGCATTTCAAATCGTGCCGCCGTTACTGTACAGCTTTCTTGTTCTGTTTGGTTGTGGTGACAATGTTCCTTCTTGTTTTCCGCCAAGGAACCAGAAAAGGTGGTGTGACAGCACAACTGCTGCAAACTATAAGCACGGATGGCAACCCAGGGAACTCACTTGAGTGCATTGCTGTCGAGCATTTCTGACAAGCAGGGGTGCCCCTGATGAACATCCAGACCAACATGTGAGGAAGATCGTAACACCTAATTTACTGCTCAACTCTCCGAAAGATGGGAAAAACTGCAAGTTCCAAACCAACTCGAAAGAGAAGCGGCTAGATCTGAATTGTCTTGCAACACAACCAACTTGGTCACAAAGCAGTTGCAAACTTCCCAATTCCTGATAAGGGTGGAAGGTGTGGGCAAATCCCCTCAGTACACGAGACCATTCTGGTACAAAGCATTTTTATTTATTTAAAAAAATTCATAAATGCCAAAGTAAACAAGACAACGTGAACTACTCCGTTTTAAAATTTTCTCTACCGACCAGGAGACCCAACATTTTTAGTTGCCAAATGTGAAACTTTGTCACCAAATTATAACAAAAAAAATTGTTAGACCTCGTCTACCAATTACAGAAAATCGTGCATTTAGGCTAGTGATACCGGTAGCCTAATCCTTGCATCTCTCAAAGCACAAGTTTCTTAAAAATTGTACGTTCACATGGTTTTGTAGGTGATAGGTAAATAAAATCGTGCATTTAGGCTAGTGATAATCCTTGCATCTCCAAGCACAAGTTTCTTAAAAATTGTATGTTCACGTGGTTATGCATTTAGGCTAGTGATAATCCTTGCATCTCTCAAAGTACAAGTTTCTTAAAAACTGTATTTCATGTGGTTTTGTATTGTGATAGGTAAATAAAATCGTGCATTTAGGCTAGTGATAATCCTTGCATCTCAAAGCACAAGTTTCTTAAAAATTGTACGTTCACGTGGTTTTGTAGGTGATAGGTAAATAAAATCATGCATTTAGGCTAGTGATAATCCTTGCATCTCTCAAAGCACAAGTTTTTTTTTAAAATTGTATGTTCACGTGGTTTTGTAGGTGATAGGTAAATAAAATAATGCAGTTAGGTTAGTGATAATACTTGCGTCTCTCAAAGCACAAGTTTCTTAAAAATTGTATGTTCACGTGGTTATGCATTTAGGCTAGTGATAATCCTTGCATCTCTCAAAGCACAAATTTCTTGAAAATTGTACGTTCACATGGTTTTGTAGGTAATACGTAAATAAAATCATGCATTTAGGCTACGGTATAGTGATAATCTTGCATCGGCCAAAAACACCAGTTTCTTAAAATTTGTAAGTTCATGTGGTCTTGTGGATGATAGGTTCCAAAATATTTTTGAAGATAAAAGAGATCACAATACTATTTGGCTGTGTGCAGCCGTCTTTATTAACTTCTTGTACACTAACTACCGCACACACAAACAACCTGTTTCGTAAACCATATTTGGGTTCGGCCATGTTTATCACCAATCCACCGGACCGGCCATTTGGCCGCTAGAAAAAGTATTTTAATCTCTGTAGCGTAGCCTACTGCCCAATTTTATCGCCAAATAGGTACTGGATGGTGGATGACTGCTTATATGGCAGTCAATATTTCAGCTTTGCTGGGGTTTCCCTAATGGGGACATTAAGAAATCTAGCCTAAACAGTTTAAAGACCACAGAATGGTGTCATAAGACCTTAACCTTGTACGTACGTATGTTTACAATATCTAGTTGGTGAATGAATTTATTTTAACGTTACGTCATCTGAAGCGAACTAGCATAATGTGTAGGCTATATGAAATCCCAACTTCAGAATTGGTCCACTACCACTTGCGTCGGAAATTGTCTACTTCTTTAGTAGCCTATGGGGTTAGCTTAGACATGCGTTTTCTGGTGTTCACCAAATTAACTTTATAACTTTAGCTTACTAATTTGGCATTTCCACCAATGGAAATGTCTTGTAAAGGCGATTAAAAATATTTGGTTTTGGAATGTCAAAACTCAAAATTGCATGGTTCTTGGTGGAATTTGGGTGACATTTGTCTAAGATTGTCTGCATTGGCTTAAAACACTGTTTGCAAGCTGTCATTGCACGTCTAGTAGGCCATTAAAGTGGCACTATCACCGTTTGAAATGCGAACGAAAATACCGTGGCACCATCTAGCGACATTGATATTGTTAACCTTTATAGCTTAGGCGCAGGTGCACGAGGATGAACCAAAGTTTCACTCAATAATTTTAAGGATGTCGTGGCTTGTTTGTTTCGCTAAAAGAAATGCCGTTGTGCATTACTTCGCTTGGTGCAAGCAACTGCTAGATACATAGCGCTAGATGATGTCAGATTTCGTCTGCGTTCAATCGGTGATAGTGCCACTTTAATTCTGCTGGATGAGATGAACTTGCTCAGTTTTGACTTTTAACCATATTATAATTGTTGGTTGAAGAAGTTCTAAGCTTGTAAGGGAAGGGGCAATCCTGTGATTCTAACTGGGAAAACCTTGCAGGGAACCCGAACTAATGTTCAGAATTGTCCCCAAAGCTGTTGAAGAGACTGGAAGCGTATTATGTGTTTCATACCACCCTGACTAGTTTTTGTTAAAGGCCTAGGCCTAGTAGCTTAGCTGAGCTTTGCCATTGTCCTCTTTTGGGCCACCAACCAGATTGGCTTCTTCAGGCAACTAGGTTAATAATAATAATAAGCTTTGTTGCTTGAGCAACAGAACAAGCAAGGACTGAATGGTCACTAACAGCAAGCATAACATAAATCGCTTGCCTTAAATGCGACAAATAAGGACTAAAAGTTATTCAATACAAAAATGATTTAAAACAATTTGTTTGAGGTATCATATCATTAATTTAAAAGCTAAATCAAAATCTTAAAAACAGCTTGAGGAAACAAAACAAAAAAAATAAAGAGTAAAAAGAACAGAGCAAAGATACATTGCCCAGTGGAAAGGGGAGTAAATTTAGGGACCCGAAATGCATTTTTAAAACCACACTGGGCTACGATGTAAAAATGTCACAAGATTCTGTGTACCGTATTTAAAATTCTGCGGAAGCCCTGAACTGTACTTGGTCAAATGCCACATTTGATCTTTGAATCCCAAGTTCCTCAAGAGTGCGGAAAATTCAAGCATAAAGTCCGAAATTATCAATCCTAAGCTCTTGTCTTCCTCCCCTTTTCTCACAACAAAGAAATTAATTTTTTTAGATCTTCACCAGCGATGCCGGTATTAGGCATAGCTTTCGTATTTTATATCACAATTTGTATTTTCCTTAGCAGTTGATGCTGCACAATAGTGTTGGCAGTTGAAGAATTCTTGCAACATAAGATAAACATTGTGATTCCACTAGGCTTACTGTTGACAAACAAGTTCACACACATTCCTTATAAGTTGATCTTGTAGCGAAGATAAGAAAGCAGATAGTGGCACAAGTTTTACCACTATTTCGTTATGTAGGCCTAGTCTGGCTGGCCCAGCTTCATTTAGACTAAAAGATTAATTCAAAGTCAGGATCAGGCCTCAATTTTTTATTGGTAGCTTGGAATCTAACATACATACCTCACCTCATGCAGTTGCTTGATGGGTACAAAAAGAATTGGATGTGGTTTACAATTTTTCTCAATGAAGTTTTTTTAAAAGGTTTTAACACATAGGCTACCCGACTTTATGAAAGTGTTTTCGAAAATTGTTAGTGTTAGTAGGCTACTATGCTCATGAACCCGTGCTATTCACTCTCCTCCTAGCTACATGACATTTTTAAATGTTCGTTTTCTGAAAAGAAATGCGGTAGGCTAAATGATGGAAGCACGAGGTTCTGCAAGAACACGTATTCCTTGGAAAACTATTTTGGGATCTAGAGGTTTGATTTTTTTTTTGGACGTCGGCGTAGGTGCAGAACGTTCGGTATTTGGTAACCGGGTAACATGGTTACCAGGACATCAGGGCCAAAGCCAAGCTCAGCAGAGCAGTCAACACTTTTCCGAATTGTCCCCTTCACACTTGTTTTTCCTTATTGAAGTGCCTTTTTACTACGCAAAAGCGAACCTGCTGGTTCTGGTAACTACGCACGTACCCGGTTCCGAACTAAAATATTTACCACTGTATGCTACATGATCTGGAACTTTAACCCTTTAACGGTAGCTATGACATCCTACCATTTTTTTTTTAAGTCCCACATGAAACTCTGTCAGTTGTGGGATTCGAACCGGTACTCGGTTGGTTTGGAGACGACGACGCTAACCACTGGGCTGTGCTTGCCCGCTATGCTCGGGGTCCCCGGGGACCCCTCACATAGCTTGGGCGCGCATTTGGACTCTGTTTTTTTCACTGACTTGTCAGCTGTAGCCGTAAACATTTTCATTTATTTTTCCGTGAACAATACCTTAATCTAAAGTTATAAATTGTTCTAAAGGTAGTCGTGGTTTGGGGTTACTTCAACGTGAAACCGTTTAAACTGGGATTCGACACGAAAAAAAAAAACACTGGCGATGTCAGTAGAAGTGGCAACCATTCAAGTTTGCTAACAAGTCAGTGGCGACTTGCTAAAAATTGTAATCTTGACCTATTAACCAGGTGTGCATTTAAAAGAAAAGTTAATGGCAATAGTGGCATTGGTAATTTTTTTCAGCAAGTGGAGGTGGGTGGCGGCGTCCAACGATAACGTGCAACAAAATCAGCCCAATCAGTGGTGGTGCACACACACAGCATCCGATATTTGGTGTTGGGCTTTTTATTGGGGGGGGGGGGGGGGATTCTTTATTTCCCTTCAATCTTCCCACCTCGGCATGTCTTGCTGTCCATTACCAAATGTGCGCTATGATGAGAAGAACTTTCTGCATGTAGCCTACAGTACAAATATCTGCTGGAAACTGTTTGGATATCCAAGGATACGAACCGTACCGTTGTCAATGTTGACAAATGATATAAACGTCAAATATCGGATATTTATGATATATCATATCAAGTTTCTATGTGCCGTTCGCATTATAGCCGTTCGGCCTGCCCCTTTAAATTTAGCATTTCGTTCTCGTAATGTTTGTTTCTCCTTAAGAGTTTTGCAGTTGTTTGGATCTGGCCAGATCGGCAACTCGGGTGCGCATGCGCACTCATCTTTATAAATGCCCCGAGGCGCGAAAGGTTTGCATCATTTCTTCTCTAGCGGCGACTTCACGTGCACACTTCCTGGTTTTTCCACTCTCTACATATCCCGACCTGCCACCACCTTTTCTATTTCGTCTTGGTCAAGACAACCCTCTGAACAAATCGATTATTGGACGTCCAGAAGAAGCCTTCTGTGGAAAGCCTGCTGTGTGGCATGCTGATCGTCTGACGACTTTGTCATTGTCCCGTCATGTCCTCTTTCGTTCAGATCACACTGCCTCTATGTCCGCTCTCTCTTTCGGCATCTCCACATGGCTTGGCTCCTTCTCCAAGCCTCCCTCGCCTCCGCCACATCCTCTTTCTCTGTGCTCCATTCGTCCTTTCGCAACGGCACCACAATCACCTGACCCATCATTGGCCACAACGGGTCACTCAAGGCATCCTGTCCTGCCTTCTTCAGTTCAAGGCATCCCTCCTTTATCATGTGCAGTCAAGTCGTCTCACAACGGCATCGGCTCGTTTGTCCAGCATCTTTCGCCACCTTCTCCATCTCTTTCGTCCTGCCCTTCTTGGCATCCTGTCATTCTGTGAACAGCCTCCACTTGAGCATCACCTTTCAGTCCAGCTGCCCTTGACAACCACACCTCGGTGGATCAGGGCTATCATGCTACTGCTAGTATCATTGACCCTCGTCAGTCTGAACGCGCCGGCCATCGCACGCAGCTTCCAGCCGCAACTCTGATCAAGTTCCCGATCTCTTTCACCTCGCACAAGAACGGTAGAATGTGGCCCCCGAGCCCGACTCACCCTTTCGTCTCGCCAGAATCAGCCTCTTCTTCCAACAAGGTCTGATCTCCAGGTCTTTCAACGGATTTCCAAACCTGCTCCCACCCGTTCCATCCTTCCCGCCACCTTACCCAACCAAAATGGACCCGAATCGGCAAACGGTCGATATCAGTCCTCAACCACTCACTACGTTTACATGACCACTTCAAAGCACTTCAGAGGGATATGCACGTGTCCGTGTCGCCTCCTTGGGTCTTGTAAAGACCCGTTCGTGGCACTTTCTCCATCTGGCGCTACAGAAACTGAAGCTCATTACAGACCTGGTTCAGCCGTGTGAATCGCATCATCTTTATTCATGTAAACACTCGCAATCTTATTGAGACATTGGAGAATGCCTGGTAAAGATGGCGGACACAGTTACGGCGTATCTTGTGTTGGTGCAACTCAAATTTTAGATAAATAAACTGAAAATAAGCATACATAACTAGAAAGACCACCAAGTCTTGCATACGTTTAGTTATTTGAGTTTAAACTGACCTAGTTTACTACATGCAGGGGCTAGAGTGGCGCTGGACCTACTCACTATTCTCCAATGGGAGGGCAGGTAGGAATGCCTTCTTTAGCGCATTGACCCTAATCGCGGTCTTTCGTCTTGTAAACATATGCCTTTTTTGATGTGCATTTCAAAGCTAATAGTTAAAATGCGTTTTCTTGTGGCCATGTAAACGTAATGACTACCAAGCTCACGTTGTGTCCTGCCTCTTTCGTCAGCCAGCCAAATTGGGCTTCTCATTTAACTAACGAGGACCATCAATCGGAGATCTCTCCTCGATGGCCTACAACACCCAGTCTCTCAGTTGTTTTTCATCATCTTAACTCGCGCAACGTGTGACGCCCATCTCCATGAACACTCTCAGCAGCTTCTCTCAAGCTTCATCCTGAAAGTCCCCTCCTCCCGGGAATCCCCTCCTTTAGACCTTCCTACAGATCCTGACGTCGTCATCAATCCATCTTCTCCTCTTTCGTCTGGTTGTCCAACCCACCCAGCTCGTCCCATTACGACAACCAGGCATGACGGATTTTTTCGTCAGTTTTCTCAAGGCTCATCGTGCTTCTTCATCTGAACCTCGGCACCATCATTCGGCGCCTCCTTTATTCGTCCCAGCTCAGTGCAGAACTTAATCTTCAACACTTCAGATTCAAGGAAGTTTTTACGTAAGGCATTTATGACCTCCTCTTCAGAAACTGGCCAACTTGAACCCAGTTCTGCTCTTCGGTTTCCGTTTAATTATTCATGAACTATACCTCAACCAGTCAAGTTCAGAACAAAGAACAAAAAAAACAAGCTCTTCTCTTTCATCACAAGACCAACGACATCTGTCCTCATCACCGTGACAGCCCCAGCATTTCTCTGAACAACAATCAACACCTTGCTACCCACCTCTTTCGTTGATAGCGCTTCATGTCCTCGAACGCCTGACCAGCGAAATTGCTATTCCTCCCCAGGCACTACAGGACAGCCTCGCAACAACCAAAGAGGCAAACTCTATTTCGTCCCTGCCTGAACAAGGTCGGGTTATCTGTACTCCACCGGCGGCCTGGGTGAAGTTAACTTTGACTCAACAAATCCTTCTATCGCACGTCAGTGCCATCATCCCAGATTCTCCTGCAACTCTCAAGCTGCAAATAAACAAGCGGAGTTTTTCCAACCATCCCGGACTCCGACCATAATGAATGAACTCCAAAGCAAAAAAAAAACCGAAGCAAACAGATTCTACGCCGGTCAACCACCGGCTCTTCTCCAGGAACCATCTTTCGCACCCTATTCCTCGACATGATTCATCTTCCGCCTCTCTCCTTTCGTCAACATAATTCATCTTCTTTGATCACCATGCCACTTAGACCCGCTTACAACAGCCGACATTCCCTCCCAGCATCCTTTGCAACCCCGCTTGGCAGAAAAATTTTTTCCGGGGATCTTTCTGTCGCCGTGCCACAAGTCCCAAAAGATGCCTTTGTGCTCACATCATTTCCCGCGTACCAAAACTCGACCCCCACAAGGCTTGCCTATGACACCGGACTTGTGATTATTTTACAAATCCTTGTCCAATCTGCATCTCAATCAGCCTAGCCGATTGTGATAAAATTACAAGCTTGCAGCAGAAATCCATCAAAAGAATGGATCAGCATGAACGAAAAATGTTCTCACAGATGGATGCAGCCAACTCCATTCCTCCAACGCCCGGCAAATCCACACCAAGTACCCGCTAAATTCTTCGCCTTGGAAAGAAACACCGAATGTTCGTCTTGCTTTCATTCAACGACATCCACATTATCAGTTCTTTCGAAGTGTAAAACCCCGAAATGTAAAAGTTTAAGCACGCCAGCGACACACCCTGCCATAAAATGTCAAAAATCTGCCACAATTACGAAGCCGATCAACATGTCAGACCCCACTGCAGCAACGATCACGGCTCCGCTCGCCACAGGCAAGACCCCACCAATAAACCCAGATTCCGTCTCTGCTCCAAAAACAGTTTTGCCGTTCTTCGCCCTCGACACCGCTGCTTCGGATAGCCTATCGGCTCAACCTCCATCTGATTTTTACGACGCGTCAAATGCCATGATCATCAAACTAACTCAGGAAAACCCACTTTGAATCAAAACTTTTCCAAACTCCATTTTGCTGTCCAATTAGCAAATTCGACAATAAAGTTTATTTCACCACTTCCCGCAAGTGCTCATTTGATATTTGCAACAATGTCATCTCTTTGCAACACAATAGCCTGTTTACGACTGATCACCAAGATAGCCAACTCTGAAATTAATAAGCCGTTGTGCACACCCCGCGACTCTCGTTACTTCCAGTAACTGCCAACGGTATCATCAAGAACCATCCATCCTCTTTAACCGTCAAATCTCCAAGCACTCGAGCCATTCCCCTGGATCCCATCGCGTTCTCGGATTCATCACCATCTCCCACAATCATCGGAAGAATCGTCGTGACATCATCTCATTTTCCTCTCATAAAGGACTGGAAAATCACCAACTCGTCCCTTCTGTTGACAAGTTCATTGCCGTGCCAATCTGGCAATTCGTCAATGATGTGAACTTTTCTCCGGCTTTTCCCAGCATGAAGCAGTACTCCAAAATTGTTAGAAACAGGAAGTGCAGTGCTACGCCATAAAAAAAAAGCCGTAGTAGCTTCTAATTATGATCGATAGTTTCAGTTACCCCTGTTCGAAAATATGCATCTCCATCTTTCATCTAAGCCTAAGTAAATCCACTTATCTTTTGAACTGGCACTGCAGCAGTTTAAATATGTCACTTTTGGTAAATAGAAGTAGGAAGTACAGTGCTGCAGCAGAGACAACTGTGTGCTACAGCAGAGACAACTGTAGCCTAGGTCCTAAGTACAATAAATATTTGTTATTGCCTTATTTGAAAATATACATCCCCACCTTTCATCTAAGCCTAATTTCATGCATTTATCTTGTAACTTCCTGGAGAAGTTCATATCTGAATGGTGCAACTGTTAAAAGATGTAACTTGTGGTCAATAGAAGCAGGAAGCACCAGGGTTGGCAGTGATTTAATCAGTGATTAAATCATCAATAAAAATCATTGATTTAAACCATTTTAAAATTAAAAATGAAATTGAGTCAGAACTATAAGATACATGCAAGGGCAAGAGTAAACAAAAACGTTTCCAGCAAGCTCTACACCAGCTCAGTATTTGGCTTAGGTTATGACTCCATCTGCTATGAGTAAAAACTTACTGGAAGAGGGGTAAGACTCTGGGATCGATAGAGCTAGCCTAATGAAAATCATCCAAATATAGTTCCAGTGCTTATAAAATATAAAGCTAAAGCCAAGCCGTTCTCTCAATACATGTTCAGCCAAAACGTCAGTTCGATCTAACCAGTCGAATGGTAGACTTCACAGTAGGACAAAGTGGACCAGGAGGTGATCGATGTAGCAGAACAGTCACACACTGCAACTGCCTCCACTGCACACGTGGAAAGGGTATTTTCATAGTTTGGACTGGTGCAATGCTAACTTCGAAATCGCTAGGCTTAGACAAAGCTGTTAGTTTAGTGTTTTTGTTTAAATCTATGAATCAAAAACGTTAAAAAGAAATTAAGCAATTAGTAAATGACAAGACCCAATTATACGTGAAAAGTTGAAGATATTTTGAGTATGAAAGCCTACCAAGTTCCCATAAGACATCATTATTCTTGAAGAGTTCCAAGATATTTTGAGTGTGGAAGCCTACCAAGTTCCCATAATTACTGTTGAAGCTATATTGACAAGACATCATTATTCTTGAAGAGTTCCAAGATATTTTGAGTGTGGAAGCCTACAAAGTTCCCATATTTACTGTTGAAGCTATATTGACAAGACATCATTATTCTTGAAGAGTTCCAAGATATTTTGAGTGTGGAAGCCTACAAAGTTCCCATATTTACTTTTGAAGCTTTACTGAGCATGAAACAATAGCCTAGTAAGTTGTTATTTAGGATAGTGTCTTATTGTAGCAGCTACTTTCAGTATGATACAATAGCCGACTAGCACCAAGTTCTTGTAATTACTGTTGAATCTATCTTGTGAATGAAACAACAGCCTACTACGTTGCTATAATTGCTGTTGAAAATGTTATGATTGAGTAGGCCTATAAAGCAATATCCTACTTGTACTAAGTTCTTATAATACTACCTTTGAAGTTCGTCAAGTGCAAAAAATAGTCTACTTAGCTCTCATAATCCCTGTTAGAATAAGCTTAATCAATTGTCGCCTACAACCACTAAAATAATTTACAAGTTATTTTTGTATTTGCGGTGTCTCACAACTTTTAAATAATGTTTACGCAAGTTTTGGAAAAAATTTGATCAAATCAAAAAAATCATTGATCTAAATTTAAAAAAATCATGATTTTTTCCAACCCTCGGAAGTACTGTGCTACAGCTGAAGCAAGATTTTTAAATAAATCGATTTTGGTATTAAAAGTCGTAATCTCGATTACAAATCATTTCATCCTAATGGTTGATGTATCTTGTATGCTCATCCTATGTTAGTTTAAGATTATTTCTTTAGATCCTTAGCTACGCCATAAATGAACTTTTTTGGTGTTGAACCTTGCTTAAAGTTGTGGAAACAGAATGAGGGAAAGAAGGGGAATCTGGGGGAATGCCGTTATTTTCCCCCACGACTAGGGCAGAGCCCCAGAAGTTGAAGCGTTTTATGGAACATCACTGTCTTATCCAGCTTCTGGAGCCTACTTTTTTTTTTTACCTATTCTGGAAGAATTTATTTAGCATTAGGCCTACCACAGTCGACACATTTTTAAATACGTATGACTAAATTATGTTAGACTTTTCTTCATGCTCAAGATAATAAAATTAGTTGGGAGGGGAGTGCTGCTCGCCCGCTTTGCCTCCTCCTTCCCCGTACCACTGGAACGAAGTTTACTAAAGGGAGGGTCAAAACCGAAGATTTGAATTTGGAAAATCACTAATTATGGTAGATGCTGCCAGAATAATAAGCCAGAGTAGATCTCACTGCTGCTAAAGAAGCCGTCGTGCTTCTGATAGACTCTCAAGATAGCTCTACCAGGGCCACCACAAAGGGGGGGGGGGACCCACTGTACCCAGGCCGGTCACACAAGGAACCCGCACCGCCTAGAAATTTTTTTTTACGCAATTGTCAGTTTTGATGACTATTGGGATTGAGTACGAGTAATGTACTCGGTTTGTGTGCATTGTGAATTTTTTTTTACTCCCAACAAACAACTTCACTTCAATGGCAACGAGCACGGAGCAGGAGCATTGTAGTGAAAACTTGTCAGCTTGTTAGGCAGGGAAGCCGTCAAACGTAAGCGGCCCGGATTAATGAATGGATGGGGGCCCACTGTTGTAGTCAAGACCCAGACCCCTAACTTAGATGTGGGGGGCCCTGAGCCTGACTGAAATACCTGGCAAGAACCTGCAAAAGTTATGAAACTGAAAATTACCTAATGGAAAACACGGGTCCAACAACTGTAGTTTATCGAAAAAAATAAAATTCTTTGTTGGATGAACCCTAATCTATAGTTTGTTCCACATTATGTTTTCAGAAAACTGACTGGATGATGACTCGTTTCCTTGCACTAAGAGTGCAAAAACATGTGGATACCACACTTGTAGACTCAACAAAGTTACTGTTAGAGTTTACGAATGGGATGTTTACAGATTTTTTGCACTCGTACTGGAAGAAAACGTGGCGCATACAGTCAGTATTCTGAAAACATAATGTGGAACAAAGTATAGTAGCCTACATGATTCTCACTAATGCTCAGTCAGGGTGCTTATGGAAAAGTTTCCTTTTAGCATCTTCACTCTGAGGTGATATTTCTTGAGGTGCCACAGAAGCCTTCAAGTCTTAAAACCTTGTTTAACATATCGGTAGATGGAATGGCAAAACAGGGATGATATTCTTCCTCTTTTAAGCGGAATGGCGGATTTCCTCTTTTTTGAGCCTTCAAACCACCTAGAAATACATAAAAAACACCCCAAAAAACCTACAAATTATAAACTGTTTTGCTTGCCTTTTCCTATTTTTTCACTCTTGAGTGACTCTCGTCCCTGCAGAAAAAGAAAAAAGATTATTTTTGATTGGTGTAAAACTTCCTTGTATCTCATTTTGTGCTCTCGAAAACCGTCGCAACACGCCGGGAAAACAAGAAAATGTATTTTAGTTGGAAAATATGGGCCAAAATGGCATTTTAGTCTATTTTGACCCACAACCTAGTATGCACATTATACATTTCACAAGCTCTGAGAGCACCTGAAACAAATTTTTTTTACGTTTTATATTTATGCTAAAGGCAACTTATCCACATCCAAGCTATTTTACCCAAGTTTTTTCATTGCCTTTTATAAAACAGGCTCGCTGCCCCTCCTTGTGTTTAACATATCACATTCATTCAAAACTGATACATTTTACAAATGATGCGTTAGGGTGGGATGTTAACCGAAATAGTGGGGAGTCCCTTTAAATAAAATTAGGTGGAGCGCGTAAGATGGCTATCATCCAAAATCTAGGGGTTGAGGGAAGGGAGGGGGGTTTCGCAGTTGTCTAGAAAGACAAAGACCTTGCAAAATGACCTTCTCAAGTTGGCAAACTTGAGCAAAAGCTGGGACCACTGATGTGTTGTAAAGTAGAAGTGCGCCTATATAAAATTGGCTAAATACTGACCATACAACCTAATACTTTTGGCATTTTAATATTCGGCTAAACTGAACAATTGATGTGCAGGGATCGAATACCAGTAAAGCATAAGTGCTTAAGTCTACAGGTTTGTTGAAAACGTGGAAATGTCCTGGAAAATGAAAATAAAATATTAAGCCTGGAAAAGTGCCTGAAAAATATGAAAAACACCTTTAGTTCCGACATATTCCTGTTAGTTAACTGGAAATCAAGTTTTTGTTTCCCGTGTTGCAAATTAGCGTTCATTGTATGTTGAACACAAAATGAAAAAACAAACAAACATGAAGGCCAAAATAATAAGAATGAAATAAAAAATAAAACTTCACATTTAACGTAAAATCCATACGCCAAAACGGAACTGACGCTATTCCTGCACCAGTGTTTATCCAGTCTTGGCTTAACCTGAGTGGAATGTGAATTAGGTTTATTTGTTTGTGGTTCTTGAATTCTCCTTGACAAGCCCTAGAAAAATCCTGTCAAAAGTCCTGGAATATTATGTTTGCAGGCGACTAGTGCTGGAATGATAGGCCTATGTTAACCCTTAATTTGGCACAATGATTTTCAGGTTTTTTTTTATATCATACGATTGAAACCGTCATTCTGTTGGTTAGGAGACGAGGATTCTAACCACTAGGCTGTTGTTGCCCGCTTTGCTTGGGGTCCCCAGGACCCATCTCACAGCTCACGATGCGCATTGCGACTTTTCTTCTTCTGTTTGTATTTAGCTATGTATTCCACAGGATACGATAACTTATTAAGGATTGAAAGGCAAGTTTAATAAATTTTCTCATAGTAAAAGTGTATAAATCTAACTTGAATGACCTTTCGCTGGGCTAGTTAGATAGCATTTTGAAACTCACTACGCCAGTAAAATGTCATTAAACCAAGATATACTTAGGCCTACTTTTACTGTGAGAAAATTAATTATATACCTTTAACATGAATTTGTTGTGGGAAGATAAACGTGAACGTGGATATGAATAAGATATAGGCCTACAGTATAAATTTACCTTTACCAATAACCAGATTTCAGTGGAATCGTGTTTACCTTTCAATTCAATAAATAACTGCACGAGACCTATAGATGCGCCACTGCAACTGCAAGTATATCATTGAAACTAAGTTTCGTTCTTGCCGACTCTAGTACAACTAAGGCACAGCAGGCTCCTATCTTGATGCTAAATGAAGAAATGTATATGTAGTAGGTATGTCCAAAGTCGGCAGATTTTAGAAAATTCAAAAAATAGGCCAATAAAATGATTTGGTAAATTAAACAATTCGGCAAATCGGGTTTGCACTTCCAAATTATAGCCTTCCAGATGTCCTTGAAACAGTCTACGTTAAAAAAAAGTTGTACAAATGTTATTTATGCAGCACAAGACAAATGGCAGTAGCCGAAGTAACACAGTACACATTTTCATTTAAGTGTTGCTATGAAAGTAATCCTCAAACTGTTTAGATCGTAATTCGTAAAGGCAGTAAACATATCAAATGAGGGAATTATCTGATGCTATGATGCTACTATTTTGAAATGTGTAACGAATGCACTTTTATGTGGTCATCGTGGCTGAGCGGTGAGAGAGCTCTGCCTGGTTGCTGGAGGTTTGCGGATCTGGTTGAACCCCTGGAAAGGGTACCTTTGGCACAGCCCCGCCAGGACTGCCGGCCAGGGTAGCATGAGTGGCTACCATGCTCCTTCAGTGGCTATGGGAACTATTCTGGCCGGCAGATTCTGGACAATCTTTCGGCCCCTACGATGATCGGAGGTTTCCTGGATCGAATCCCTGGGTTGGCACCTCCCTTTACCAGATATTTCTTCTTCTCTGAAAGTCTGGTAACATTAAAAATTGAGCCGGTTCAGCCATACAAGCATTAAATTGCTTCGGCTGACTAACGCTCAAAAGAAATTAATTATTAAAAAAAACTTGAAATTAGGGATGGCACGATACACAATTTTTTTTTTTATCCCGATCAAATTTTGTAAATTGTCGCGATAATCGATAATATCTCGATAAAACAAATTTTGAGCAGGAATCATCGTTTTAATTTTGTTAATTAAAAAAAAAAAACCCTTGGTTGCAGCCTACACTGCAACCTTCACACGAATGAGAATTGTGTGGCACTCGTCATTTGGCCAGTAGACATGAAAATTCACTCACCGTTACTTCCTGACCATGTAGAAACAATTTATCAGTTGTGCTACTACTTAATGCTTAAATATTGTTTGCATTAAACTGACTCTCCAATCAGCTAAATTAGCTAGCAACAGTATTGTGCAACTTGGGTGGAGCGCCCTAGTAATTCCACACGCAACGCCACAAACCGCTTGTTTCTAGCTATTACGGTTTGCAAGATATGACAATTTAGGCTAATCATTGGGGATTGCTCGATAATTCGATAAATCAGAAAAAGTGCGATATGATAATCGACAAAAAATTTTATCGCAATATTATCGAATTATCGTGCCGCCCCTACTTGAAACCTCTTTCGTGACCAGATTACATTTCAAGGAATTTTTTTAAATTCCAGTTTTCGGTTATGAGATTCTAACCGGCAGTCACTTGGCATTCACTAAATTTGGAGACTTACTATTGGGCTGGGGCTGTTGTTGTTTTGCTTTGATAGGGATCCATCCTTCCAAAGTTCGCAGTTGAGGGACCTTTCTGGCATTTCGTGATGTTCCATATCAAACCTTGTTTCTCACACGAGTTAAGTTCTGTGAACATTCCAGATCCATCCTCCCACCTCCACATCATTATGTTCATGATGTGTTTCAAAGATTTCGGACGACGCATTGCCATGCTGTTCTAAAAGAGTTTGATCAGCAGTGGACAAAACAGTTATTCAGTCGAATACCAGACAATTACTTCATATTCGATTCATCCCCGACATTGAAAGCATACACACATTATCTTTTAACGTATTGGTACTTGAATGGAAACAGTTACACAATTTACAAAAGAATGTAGGAAAAGGAAATGATAGCCTAATGCTGAAGCGTAATTCAGTTATAGTTTGCATTTTACCTAGTCTCAATGTTTTGAAAAATGTTGGCCTCTTCCAGAAAAATAAACACTGTCCAAACAAATGATTTTCTTTTTCTTGTGGAGGAATGGGG
>JAHWFP010119302.1:0-15671 GCA_023313725.1 Lithobius niger | reverse complement strand
AAAAAATTAAAAATAACGAGCAAAATTTGAAAATTTTCTTTGTATAATTCATGAAAAGGGTAATAATGTAGCCTATAACAAATGGCTGGTAGCGATACCATATCGAAATTTCCTGAATTCACCCCGTTATTACGTAGGGGCCCCACATTTTTTCTTGCAGGGGGGCCCCAGAATTCTCAGCTACGGTACTCTTGGATCCATGGCATATCGATCCAAAAGACAGCTATATAATTCTCAAGTCGGTCGACCCTAGTGTGATGTCTTATCCCCAATAGACATGGGTGGGTTCTAACCAAGCTTTTAAGTCATGACAAACATATGTTCGTAGGCAAGCAAACAGTGAACACTTTTTAATTAATGTGTTGGCTATTATAACTTACAGGTCATGTGACTAAAAATTGTCACATGTCAAATGGCAGTATCTCTAGTTTAGTATGACTGGTGTGGTAATATGGTAATGGCACTCCTAAGACATGTAGGATCTAGGTATGCTAACCTGCCGTGACACAAGTGACGACACGACAGTACAACCGGAGAAATAAAAAGAGAGGGAAAAATATCTATCCATTGTCTAGCTGAAAGAAAAGAAAATAGATTATTTTTTCCTGAGACATGTATTTCTCTTGTTACTTCACTATAACCTTATGAAATTGTACTTTATTGATTTATTGTAAGGCGCTTTCAAAGAAAATAACTGCATTTGCAAAAGCTTTAAACAAAAAAAAAATGAAATAAACACTTGTGAAAATATTTTAAAGAAAGCCTGAAAGCCGGATCAGTTGTGGCCTGAGTTTTTGAGACTTTACGACATTATTTTACGACCATGAATGAGATATCTATTGGCTGCTGTTAACTTTTGAAGTAGTTTTCCAAATTGAATTTTTTGCACAGCTTTACCTGATGTCTGTTTGCTTAGACGATTAGTTGCCGTTTTTGTGCTCCACAGCATTGTAGTCGATCTCTCTTGGCCCGAGAAAATACAGAAAAAAAAACATACAGGATTAAAATGGGGAATCAATTTTCCACACAAACAGCAATTTACTATACACTTTTGCCAGCACGGCACTGTTTAAAATGATCAGGTCTATTCCCAGTACAGGTAACGCGTACATAACTTTTTTGCCTGCACGGCACAAGTTAAAACCTAGCCCTCAGTTGGGCTGACGCGCAACGAAGGACCAAACGACTGATAAACAGCTCGCCCACGCTGTGTTGTAATTTGTTAGTTGTTTGTTAGAGAGATTCATTTTATTGGGCACCTTCTTACACTTTTGGGGTGACCCGAAACTACAGTTGGCTGTGGTACTTCGGTTTCTTGAACTGGTGACTTAATGGCTTTTTGTTTACCTTTTTGTTTTTATCGAATTACTTTTAGGCTACGGAAAAAAATTAGTCAGTTCTCAGGCCCTGCCTGGTGGTCAAATTTGTCCTTGGTCATAGCTTTTTATTTGCTAATGCAAGCTAAATTTATTACCGTATAGGAAAAAACCAATTTAGATAGCCAAAAATAATTATTATTTTGCCTAATTTGGTACATATTCAATACTTAAACTCTATGTTAAGCTAACCACTTACAGCTCTGCCAAATTAAAATCCAAGTGTTTTGGGTTTTAACTTAAGCAGACTCACAGACTCTTGTTACTTACAATAAAATGAAAAATAAAATAAAAAGCCTGGCGGTCTGGTTATTTCTGGAATGAAAATGCCCGAGGACCAAACACATTTCTTTTCACGGTCTTAGAAGCCCATAGGCGTTTTGCGGTATAAACGGTATATACATTATTGACTTGTTAATTAGTTTCTTTCTTTCTGGCTGCTCTTTGTTTTGTATGGTTCGGCTGAGAACTTGTTTATTTATTTATTTTTTGACAATGTTCATGGTGACTTATTTTGCCACTCATTTTGTTCTTAATTACTTGGGCGTGGGAATTATTAGCCAGTATTGGTCCTTCCCATCTTTCCTTTTGCTACTGCAATAAAGCTATTATTATATACTAGCGGAGTCGCTCGCTTCGCTCGCTCATTCCGCGTCGTCAGCGGGGCTTGGCTGCTACTCTTATAATTTGCCATTCCGTCGATAGATGGCGGAGATGGCATCGTATGGCCTGCTTGCTGCTGCAGATGGCCGTGTTGTGGAACTTGAGTAATTATATATATAGATTATTAATATTTCGGCTTACATCTGTGTTTAGTTCTGTAATGCTTCACACAAAAAAACATCGTAGCACAAAGACACTTGCTTAAACCAAATCAATGAAGAAGTAACGCTGTTCACGTTGTTTCAATAGCGATTTTTTTGTTTGTTAAGAAATACAGTACTGTATTACATTTGTAATGGTTTACGTCCATTAAGCACAGACACAAATACAGACGCAACCAAACAAGATTACATGTTACAAACCAGGAAATTGTCGAACTGACGCTGCTTGCTCGCGCAGCACTGCGTGGTGACAGTGATGCCCTCGCATTGAGCTCATTTGATGTCGTCAGAAAAGCGCTCCAGCATTTGGTTAGGAGGGATGCAAGTTTAGGTGTGACAGTTTTGATCGTCACACCTAAACACTCATTTTTCTTTTCCAAAAGCTAGAGCGCTCTTCTCACATCATCATAAAATGAGCTCAATGATAGGGCAGCACTGTCGCCACGCACTGGAGCACGAGCTAGTAGCGCCGTTTCAAAATTCCCTAATTTGTAACATGTAGTCGCATTAATCGGTTATGTTTGTACATGACTCTGTGCCTGATGAAACAATTACAAATGTAATACTTCTTACTGAAAATTCGCTATTGAAACTACTTGAACTGTGTTGCTTCTTCGTTGATTTGGTTTGTAGGTTTTCCTTGTGTAACAATGTCAGTTAAAACCAAAGTGGCCTTAGACAATCGATGTTCATACAAAAAAAACTAGAAATATTGATATATTAGTTTTTGCACAATGAGTCTAGTCAAGTCAGAATGCTACTCAACTCTGTCTACTTGATATCCCTAGTGAAGAAAAGTCTTGGTTTTTTTTTATCGTACCAGTGCAAATTCTGTGGACACTACAGCTTTCGCAAAACATGTTAAGTTAAAGTTATTAACCTAACCAATAGAGCATACAGACCGCTAATAAATTCATCGAAGTACGGAAAAAAAAATATTTTACCACAATTTTCGGACGCCCAAGGTTCACTTAAATTTTCGGTGAATACTAAAAAATGGTTTTAGAAGACTGTTCATCTTCACCAGAAGCCTACAGCAATGTCTAAACAACTATTTACATTTCAACAATTCAAAAAATATGCTCTCTCACAGGCCTAAACCAGAACACACATTCTGGTTTAGGCCTGTGTGGGAGCGCGTTTTTTGAATTCTCGTTTGTGCTTTGGAAATGTAATCATTGTTTAGACATTGATGTAGGCTTCTGATGAAGGTGAACGGTCTGTAAAACCATTTTTAGTATTCACCGAAAATTGTGGTAAAGTGTTTTTTCCTTACTTCAATGCAGGGGCGGACTGGCAGCAACTTGGCCCACCGGCCCGGCCCGGCCCAAAAAAATGGCTCCCTATTCCAAGTTTCACAAAACAAATGTCTTCAAACACAAAAACTGTCCAATGTTCTGCAGCAAATTGCTACTTTTTTCTGACTTTTTTTTACTTCATGTATGATAACGGTTTCCCTTCACACACCCCTGAATTCCCCCCCCCCCCCCCACACACACCACCCAATAAAAGAAAACAATGGTTTCCCACGTGGTCTGAAGCCATTTTACACATAATTTTGAAGCAAATTATTTATTCGTATTTTGTTCATTTTAAAAAGTTCTACCGGATGTACAATAGTCGAAATGGTTTATCACAAGTAGCTCGTATAAATGGTTCTTACGCAACTTTTTTCTTTACGCAACAATAAACGTCAAAACAGTAATGCATGCATGCAAACTATTTTTACAACTTTCACGTTGTTTCTGAAGCTGTTTTTTTTCTTTAGAAGTAGCATACAGCGTATGCATTTAGCTTTGAGTCAGAGGGCTAAAACAAAAACTCAAAAAAAAAAAACTAAGTAGTGTTATATTATGTATCTGTAAAATCCTTGAGAGGACTGCGGGGTGATTTGAAAAGTGGGGTGCGCCCCGTGTCACGTCACGAAAAAACACTGATCAGACTGGAAGAAAAAGTAATTTTTGAACCTCAAAATAACACTTTCACAGTCAACATTCTGTAAAAAAAAAGCCTCAGCTTCTCAGACCCCCATAATACGAGCGTTTACAAGGTTTTGAAGCTATTAGTACCAATATTGCAAGTATAGTTTGCAGAGGCGGACTGGCAGCCAATAGGCGCAGATCTCAGATCTGCAAGGGGGGGGCACTACTGTAGGGGGGGGGGGGCTGTCGCAACGGCTCAGTAAAACTCAGCTAGGGGGTCAGGGGGAGCGCTGTGAGCCCCGGAAGCTGAAAAATTTTACGCTATTTTAGTACCGGTTTCAGGCCTCCAGCGAACACTAAAATAGCGTATCGGAGCAAATTTTGGTGATTTTTCTTAGTCGTTCTTCAGGATGGCAGGTTTCGTAAAAACTTAATTGTGACTACATCGTGTTTTTTTTTTTAGACATTTTCTTTCCAAATTAAACTGAGTTCAGTTTAGAATTGAAACAATCCCACAGCTAGCCATTGACGAGTGGGGGTTGGCATTTTGTACTGTTAAGCTGTAATGATTGACGATCAACTGCTATGTTAAAGTATGCGCAAAAGTAGGGCCAGCTGCCGGAGGCGGAAATTTTTTTTTAATGGACTATCAAAAGGTGAAAAATTGAGAAATCCTTTTCTCAGTTTTATTCCAAACGACTAGGCCTAGAGGTATTATTGCCAAAAACCCAACATTTTAAAGCAACAACATGATTGAGTTTAAAAAAAAATTGGAGCGTCGAAAGATGAAAAAATGGCGAAACCTTTTATTCAGTTTTGTCCAAAAGAACTTAAAGTGTGTTGGAGAAAAGCGTCCGTTAAATCGACAAGCTCCCGGGATCTTAGGGTAATATGCCCCCCCCCCCCCCGGGCTGCCTGCGCCGCGCCGTCTCATGCCGGCTAGTTAGCCAAGGAGAGTCAGCAGCCCCTCGCTTTGCACCAGAAAAGTCGTGAATGAGCTGTGTGGGCATGGCATTACGGTTACGGTGTACGCCCGACGTGGGTAAAATTAAAACAGTTTGACGAGAACGATGTAGTATATCTGCCATATAGTCCATTTTTCGTCTGTGTGTGTGTCAGGGCGTGGATGGATAATCGTTGTGCTGCTTGCTAGCTCGCTAACCAGACTATTGTTTTACAGGCGAAGTATTAGAAACGAATGCGACGAGTTTCGGCGGTATAAGGCCAACGATTATCTTCCCCCAGCCGACCCCCACTTTTGTACAAAAAAATTTTTTTTATAACAAAAGGGTAAAACCTTTTCCCACCAAAAAGGGAGTAGTAATTTTTTTTTACTACCATAAAACGTGAAAAAAAAAGCTTGACTCAAGTGGCCCCCCAGCCAGTTGGCCCACCGGCCAATGGCCGTTGGGGCACTATTGCCAGTCCGCTCCTGCTTCAATGTCTTCAAAAACATACAGTAAACACCGCTAACCAATTCTGCTGCTAATAAATTTTATCCCAGTAAAGTTATTTGGGCCAAGAGGCACTACCACCACAAGAACCAGAGCTAGAGACGGAAGTGATAGAGTGACATCCCATCCAGATATTGTGTAACTTATCGTAAATAGCCTGTTAATCGCGCGTGCACGCTCATAGTTACTTGACAAAAACATTTGAAGGTGGGGAGTAAAAATCTCCTGGATAACCAATTTTCTAACCTTATTTTTGTCAAATGAAGGTGTTTACTTCATCAGTGAAAACTGTGTAGTTATGCAGTCATTCATGTACGTGATCTGGATTCAATAGCATTAACACAATGCCTTTATTATCATTTATTGACAAATTTATTTTATTAAATCATTCCTTTCAAAATCCAAAATAATTCTCAGTTAAAAAACTTAATTTCCAAACCACAAACCTTTGTAACGGCCAACACAATTCACGATCGGCCACCATTTGCGCCACCATTTTCCAGAAGTAACCATCTCTTTCCGTTCGTTCTGGAGAGAGTGATCCACTCCAGAAGTCGCTGTACAGGACGGACTGAAATTGACGCTAACTTCACGCCCAACTTCCATAACTTTGCATCTCATATCTGCTCCCAGTCTTGAGGTTTTCGGAGGTTTGTGTGGTTAGAAATTAATTTTAACTGTAATTATGTTGGATTTTGGAAGAGGGATGATCAAGGCATTGCATTTTCGTTAAGCAATCCAGCTCACGTAGGTGAAGCATCGCATAGGTCTGATCGCAGACTTTTCTATGCTGTGAATTGTGTTGATTTTGTTAAACGTTAGTAGATTTTAGTTAACTTTAAGGCTGAAAAACGACTAAGGGGTTAAAAAGTTGTTCTCATTAACTGTATGACGTGTTTAGTAATTTTACTTCAGAAAAAGGATGATTTAAGGAGTGGGCGGTAATTAGTCCATTTCCCAATATTAACTTTAAAACATTTAGGGGGTGGGGCGGTAGCTTTAGTAGGGTGGTTGGTAGCTACGGTAGTATACCTTCATGCTTCATGTAATTTATACAGTACTCTTAATTAAGTGAACTATGAAAAAATGGTATCAAAGATTTATCGTTAATCTGATTGCTAGTACATATTCTATTATGCTGATTTCAATGGTCAGACATATGTTCAGTGCTTTGCGAAGTAAGCCATTATTTCCTGGTATTCATCTCAGGAAATAATAGTGCGATGGAGTGGGTTCACCTCTAGCCCTTTGCACGCTGAGCTTAAAATGCTAATTTTGTACAATGCTTTTTGACAATGCTTCTGTATTTGTTTTTGGCTGAAATAAAAAAAAAAAATTATATAAATAAATTTTTTTAGCTTAATAAGGGGCAGCCGCTAGGGCAGCAAAAAGGATGCTTTCCTACCTTACACTTGGTTTCTGTGGTGCAAGTCGTAGTAGGCTTTATTTTTTTCTGTATGTGATATATTCGGAAACAGTGTTCCAGATGGAGTCCAACTTTATAGTGTGCACTCATACCTGCTTTCTCGCCTCTTTTGCCCGACAACTGTCCCTTTTCCAGTTTTGACATTGCAAACCTCACAGTAGCGCTGGGGATTCTCGGTTTTCCCAGTTTATGGTAGGGATGTGCCGATGTACCGATATCGATTACTGTCAAAACAGAATGTCGATAACTGCCGATATTGATTGCCGATATACCACTAAATAATGATTATTTTGCAAAAAAATGATAATACAGTTTCTGCTGCTGATGTACTACAAGAAAAAAAACTTATGTTTAACGTAGCCTCATAAAAATATTCAAGAAAATAAAAAAAAATGTGTAATACAAAGCTCTTTCTCCCTGCAGCTATTTTCCCCAGGCCTTACCCTACAAAAAAAAGTGCACGCAGCCAAACATTTTCTGCACAATTGTAAAGATGTAAAAGTATAAATATGTGAAAATGTTGATATTAATTAATGAATAGACGAGCACTTTACGACATATTAGGCCTATTCCTAAAATACCAGAGAGTAGCAGTTTTTCTTATATATTTGCAAGCCACGTTTGTTTAAAACTGTAAGTTAAACGGTTTTTAATACATAACTTTAGAACGGGTAGAGCTAACGACTTGTAGTTTGCACCATTGGAAAACTGGCGAAAAAAGGAACAAAATGGTGTATTTGAACGTCAAAATCGGTCAATATTTAGCGAAGTTATTGTCGTTTCCGTATACGTCGAAAAAAGTGTGGCGCATATTTGAGCCAATGCGGTGTATCGGCACATCGGAAGTGGACATTGGCGGTACCGATATATCGGAATTGCCTCTGATAACTGGCAATACCGATATGAATCCGATAATCGGCACATCCCTAGTTTATGGTGCTTATAAAATGTCGACCAACTAGCCTATCCAGAGTCTTTCCAGTTGTGAGCCTTGAAACTGGAGACTTGAATGACGAAGTTTTGCAAGAGGTTCGTGCCGCACCTAGTGTAAACTTACGATGGCGTAGTGGAGTCATAGCCAACTTACGGTGCTAAATATAGGCGTTATTCAAGGCAAGTGACAGGAGATAAAAAAAATATCTTTTTCCACCACGTTAGTGTGCGATGTCTGAAGGCGTAGTATTTGGTAAGTTGATCTTGAAGATTGACTCCACCCATTATCGCATTACAGTCAAGAATGACTTGTGGTTTGAGTATTGGTTCTCCCGTGTGTTGGTTTATTTTCCCAGTAGCGCTCATTTTAACTGACTCCGTGTGCATCATAGTCAACACTAGCACATCTCTTTTATCTTTCCACTTGAGTGTAGCAATATTGTCTTTGACAAAACACACACTTGGGCCCTTTTTCAGTTTTGCAGTGGTCACTTCAGTTGGTAGGCCTTTGCGATTGGCCATGATAGTGCCGACATCTATGGTTTCTTCAGCAAGTATTTCGGACAATAAAAGAGGCGAAGAATAATACCGATCTGTAGCAACGTGGTAACCTTTTTTTAATAAGGAAGGTGGTCCACCCAGCAATCGATGCACTACATCAAACATTGCTCCTTGTTCACTTATTACTTGGTCTGCTGTATATATATCCACATTCCAACATATTTCAAAAAGTTTGACCCCAAACTTGTCAGGTTTGTTTGGCATATACTGCTTGAATAGCAGCCCTCTCTTCCAGGGTGCCATAGCTTCATCTATGGAAATATTTGCAGTAGGTGTATACACCATCCTACATCTGCACATTAACCTATCAAAAAAAAGGACAAATTTTGAACAGGTGGTCATGGCCTGGGTCACCTGGCCCGATTTGGTTTTCATTGTTATTCAAAAGAAGGCCTTATAAAATGGAAGTGAATCGATCACGACTCATGTTTCTAAAAAATGGCGTGGACAAAACTTATAATCTTCTAAATAATCCTTCCTAACTAATCCCATCGCCAAATCAAACCAAAGAACACTTTCATTTCCTCACTAGTAACGTCTATCCACTTGTTTACACGGCTGTCTGGTGAACGTGGAGCATTACTTTGTTTTATTTTACGTATTCGTTTCGACACAGATTTCATCAATATCCACTTGATTAAAAAAATATGTATAAATTCGAGCACTGTCGGATCTGGGGGAAAATTGCCACGAGATCCCGATTTTCCCATAAACGGAGGCAAAACTGGTGCAAACTCGACTGTATCAGACGAAATGTATTCACGTTTCAGTAATGGATGCGGCTGGACGTAATCGCTCGTACAAGTCGTCTTTGTCTTTAGTCTTTGAATCGGACCCACTACTAAAGCCTACATATTCCCCTTCAATTAAAGCATCTTCAAAATATTCAGCTAACGTTTGCGCATCGCTCATTACAACACCGTCGGCTGTATTTTGGCTTGAGCCAACACTGTGACTCAATGCGCTAGCCGCCATTCTGGTATTGGCGGGGAAGCCGCCCACTGGCCTTTGATTTGCATTGTTGTACATAGCCTTGTCTTTCGTTGAATTTGATTGGCTTAATCCTTACCACTTGGCTGGTTCTGACATCAGAGCTTCGTACAGGTATTCATGATTACGACCAACCACCATTGAGCTTTCAAACGCGTGTTTGATTTGAAATACTACAGTGAATGAATGAATGAATGCGGACCCGAACGAGGTACGGGTCCCACGTTTAAAGGGCTAGCGCTTTTCAGACCAGCAATGGTTTGAGACAGGGTGGAGTGTTATTCCCTGCTCTGTTTGGTGCCTTCCTTCAGGTAAATCCCTTCATGCACTGCTGGCAGCAAGTGAAAACGTTGCCCAGTAGTTTGATCTTTTGTTCAACCCTGACAAGACTGTGTACTTTCTTTAGACCAAAATGGTGAATTAATGTTGCATTAAGGACGAGTTTAGACGGCGGTGTGAATGTCACTCAATGCGTGCGGCATTTGTTTACGTTTTGGGTCGGGCGCATGTGCAGTAACGGCACGTTTTCCTTGCAGCGGTTGCAGGCAGTCTCTTTGTTGCTTGTTTACACCGTGCTTCGTGCTTCATCGTACTATTTTTATTTTTGCCTTTCTTTGTTTCTAACCCACTCGCCCTCTTTTGTTTGCCAATTTTGCTTGCGGTAGGGGGATTGTACGAACCGGGAGAGCTCGGCGTCCTAACCTGCTGTGCAGGTTGGAACGCCAATCCACACCCCAAGCTTCCACTACGGTGTGCGGGCTCGTGGCCGGCTGGCATGCAGGATGCTGCGTCTCCTCCTATCTGCCAGTCGCACTCTGCGGCCTCGCGGACGAGGTGGCTCGCTCTGGGCACTGTTGGTCAGGAAACCCCCTGCGAAGCCAATCCACCGCTTTAACCTGCTTTTCTTCTTGCATTTAATGTGCAGGATTGTATGAACTGGGGGGATTGGCATCCTAACCTGCCGCGCAGGTTTTAACGCCAATCCGGCCCCCAAGCACCCACTCCGCAGCCGTGCGGGTCCGTGGCCGGCTGGCATACAGGATGCTGCGTATCCTCATGCCTGCCGGGCCCACACTGCTACCTCACTGCCTGGGTGGGCTGCTCTGGGCACTGCCGGTCCGAGCACCTTGGCAATTCCAATCCCAGTCTCCATGTATTTTGATTATTTCTGATTAAATCTTTTGACCCACTGCTCCTGTGTATTGTCATTCACACCAAGGCGTAAAAGCCCGAAATGGAAAGCATTTTTCCCCCCAAAGGTTTTCTTATGTGGTAAATCGGTGAAGCTTGTGCGCAGCTATCGCTACCTTGGGCACATCATGTCGGATGACATACGAGATGATGCCGGCATGCGCAGGCAATACCATGTGGTGTTTGTTGCTGGCAATGGCTTGAAGACTAAGTTTAACTCGTGTGATAGGGCTGTAAAAAATCCGTCTTTTCAAGGCCCATTGCACAAACCTCTACACAAGTGGCTTATGGTTGGACTATAACAAGGCCTTCATGAACAAACTCAAGAGTTGTGTACAAAAATGCTGCTAGGCAGTTACATGGTCGACCACCATGGTACAGTACAAGTAGGTTAATGGTTGAGAATAACCTCCCATCCGTAGGAGCTATCAGAAGAAAAGATGTATGGGAAACTCGTGTTGGGGTGTTGCTGTCCTAACCTTCTGATGCAGGCTGCGACTAGATTTTCACTGTGCAAGGAGTACACCTTCAGTATGTGGCATGCAGTACTGTTCGGTAATTGCTTGTAGTTTCTGGTGTCTTTATTCACTTTACGTTGTACTTTTTGTATAATCTTTAGCTCGGCACTTTTTGTACTCAGCAAAGAGGCTGTGGTCCAAAAAATGTGGGCCAAGTTTTTGAAGTAAAATAATTACAATAATCTTCAAATTTTTAGTTTTCAGTCTTTATGTCGCAGATTAATTATATTTAATCCAATTTTTTTTCAGGCAGTAACACAAAAAGTAGAAATGTCTGAAGAAACATCTAAATATTTTGCACTCTTTGAAATTGTAGAATACAACTTTGGTAAGTACATGTGTGAAATACTGATAAAAGTGCTACACTAAAATTTAACATTAGAGAACACAGCCTATAGAACATTTGAAATAACCCCTGGTAGTTCCCAATGTTTCCATTTAGGCCACCTTTCTTTCTTGGAAGATTTTTCTAATGGGAGGGTTAGCCGTGGTAGATAAACACTTAGGTAGCTTTCGGCTTAATGGCAAATGTTAACATGTCCTTCAAATCCTATTATGCTGCGGCTGTTATGGAGGAAGACTTCAACAGGCACCCCTTTAAATTTCAGAGCGAGTTTGTCGGTCAGTATTAGTAGAGATCCAACATGGCGTGGTGGCCTACATTTCTTTAGCAATTGAGTATACCTTGTTGTCCAGTTCTGATAAAGGTGCACCGATGAGCCTAGATACCGATTCCAATATCCATTTCCTATACCTAGTGGGGGTTCAATGTTTAAGAAAGTAAAGTGAAACTACATGGATCCAAAAATAATTATGAGAATTTCTCAAATACATCTCAAATTTCTGTTGTCCTGAATTTAGTGTCTAGGAATTTACTTATCTGCCCGTTTGTCTTGAAGTAATGTTGTATAATCGTGGATTTACGATCTTTTAACATGCGCTGACTAAAACTGATACCGAGCTCTAGGGACCGACTGGTGAAAAGGACAAGCACCCAAATTAACTAAACCTGCTTGCGCTGCCGATTTTTGGATTTGTTTCAAGTTTGATTTGGCCACCAGCGAGCAACCCACGGTGCACACTAGATCATTCTTTATCTATATAGGTTTGAGCTTTTGCCAGAGAAATTCTTTTAAAGAGATCGAATTTATTGTATTTGTTTTATGAAAAAAGCCGACAGCAAAACACTTGACTTTTCACACCTGCGAACAAATGCAAATTGTTGCATCCCATAGGGTCACTCTTGGATTAGTTTGCTTGCTATCCTTTAAACCACCCCTTTCCTCCTTGAAGTTTGGCCCAAAACCCAATGATTAGGAATTGGGGATCGACCGAATCCGGATATATCCGGATCCAGCACCAGATATTGCAGTATCCGTCCAGATCCAGTAATTTTTTTAACCGGATCCGACCGGATCCTACACAAACAATCAACTTCATTTTTTGCTTTTCTCCTTAATAAAATCAATAAGCGGTCTACGAGTATAAAAAAATGTAGACGAATTACATTATACTGTTAATTATTGTAGAAAAATATAGGCTGCTTGGGACCACCATATTACGTTTTTATAATTTAAAGAAATTGCGAATTTCAACTACGTAAATGCGCTTACGAAAATGTTTAACTTGCAGTACCCAGGAGACCTTGAAATGATAACATCCACGGGTTATTCTTCCATTACAGCATTGTGTACTGCTTCCTAAATCTTTTTTTGATTTTTTTAATACAGTAGAATAAAGTTGTTCAATAATCACCATCATTGGTCTGTGAACAATAGTCAATAGGCCTAACGTTTAGCCAATACAATAGCAGAAGGTTCAGACGTTTTGAATGGCCACCTACCTATTGAATCTGTTAAGTTTGTGCGAGTGATCTGCACCAAATAAATCGTAAAATCCAAGGAAGAACGGTGATTACTGGAACAGAATACGTTACAGTTGATTGCTGACTGTTTAAGGAGGTCAAGACATTATTATAACGTTGTTGGTCTTTGTTGAGTAGCGTTTTAGCAGAGATACTATACTTATAGAGATACGAAACTGGTAGCGATCGAGCAACACGCCTTGTGCGACGTGCATGCCGGGAAAACGACGGAGCGACCACCCCCCCCTCGCTCGATAATCCTGGGCAACTAGTTGCTCGCAAGCTTACAAGCCGAACCGGCACTAGTGTCAAATTATCCGGAACCGATCTGGATCCGGTAAAATGGTATCCGGTCGATCCCTATTAGGAATACACACTCTGGCAGTCTTAAATCTGCATCAGCCATAATGGGGTTCCAAGAAGGTGTATGATTGCAGGGCACCTCTCCAATGAAATTGTAGTGTTGAAAATCTGTAGGCTACAAAATCTTAACTACTACCTATATCTATAAAAAATATATGGTTTTATGTTTGGTGGTAAGGTAACAACTAAACATTTTTTTATTCCATTTTAGAAAGGAAATTACAGCCGAATGAATTTCCCCATAATTTATACATCCAGAATTATAGTACAGCTACGTCTACGTGCATCACACTTCGAAAGTGGTTGTTTACATTAAACAAAGAACTGGAACTTGGTGATGATGACCTGGCAGTTACATACTTTTTCTGGCAGGTATGGTGAAAACACAATAACATTTTTTTCCAGGTTTTATTGATGAAGAGATACCCTACCAGTCGAGATAGATTGTTTAATTTGGTAATCGTTCAGAGTTAGGAAAACTTAATCAATGGCTGATCATAAAAGCTGATTTTTTGAAATTTTATTGCTGATTGTTCCTTTTCAGCTAATTACTACTCAATAAGTAATTCACGATTTTCTCATGTTGTTTTGAATACCGAAAAATCGGTCGACTCAGCATTTCTACTTTGGTTCAAATTCTTGACTTACTCACAGTTCGATCACGCAAAACCAAAGTCAAAAGTTTTCACCTCGAAACTTGCGAATTTTCGACAACATTTATTGGTTGTCTCTTCAGGCAGTTAAGCCACCAGCACCCACACTCACACTCCTTCCAAACCAAACGCACTTCCAAAATTCAAAACTTTGGAAGTTCGGTGGGTTTGGAAAGAGTGTGAGTGTGGGTGCTGGTGGCTTAACTGCCTGAAGAAGACAACCAGTAAAGGTTGTCGAAAATTCGCAAATTTCGAGGTGAAAACCTTTGAAAATCCTTGACTTTTGGTTGTGCGTGATCGAACTGTGAGTATAACTTCTCGTGTTGGAACATTTTTATGCTATATGTTCAAAACGAATTCACAAATACACAGAGTTTTGCAAATTTTCAACTGACAGAAACTTGAAAAATCATTTGCATTTGTTGTTTCGGGCTTTTCTTCAAACTGTAAGTTCTGAAATTAGAGACCCGTGTTTTCCGCGAAAAGTTAATGACTATTTCCGCGATGCATTCTGCAGCGAAAAAGTAACGATTCTGCGTCCAATTTTTGAAATTCTGCAACTCAAATTAAGTGTAAAATTGAACCCATAATGCATTACTTTTTCGTATTTTGAAAATTGAGGCACCGAGTTGAGTTACTTTCTTGACCTGTGTAGAAATTACAAAATGTGTTCACCGGGTACACATTTTAAAATAATGTCCATGCCGCATTAAATCAATTTTTTTTCCAAATTTGGCAATTCAGTAAAAAATACCCCAATTCTGCAATTTTCCGCAAAAAATCCTCGATTCTGCAAATTCCGCGACACTAAGGTTGGCTCATTGAACTCCTGTGGTAACCCACGCATCAACTACTTGATAGAAATTTAAAAATACATAATATACGAAGTCGCGGAAATTCTGCAAAATTCTGCAATTGCAGAAAACACGTGTCTCTGGTTCTGATCACTTACATTCTTGTCGATACTGCTGTCGTCTGCGTTGGGATTCAAATTTGAAATCACCGTTTTCACCACTGGTGTTTGGAAGGTTCTCGTGTTTTCCAAGGGTGTGAGAGCTGCGTGGCGAGTTCGTCATGCACCTGGTGTGTGAAACGTGGGTAGGAAGGGTGGTGGATATTCATGAGGGAAATCCTTTTCTTTTTCGAGGTATTGGATAAAGAGTGCTTCTCACAACAAGAAGGAAATAACTTCAAATAAGTCCAAATTTCTACATATTTTCGACAGTTTGCGTTGAAGAGAATGAAATACGTCTCCCAACTGTCTTCTTCAGGCTCTATTTTGAGGTTTTACCGCTGCTGTGACTTATATCAGTTCGTTTGTTTACATCGAGCCGCATGGCGGTCGTGGACTTCGATGTTGATTGGGTGGTAGCCGTGGCCTTCGTTGTTGGTCGGGCCATTTCCATTCGGTTGCAAGGATGGTGTTTAGGACGGCTCTTACAAGGTATTGGATTGCAGGTGTGGAAGGTGCCTGGATATTCATGAGGTCTTAGTTCTCTCCCTTATGTGGCTGTTTTGCCAAGGCTTCTAAGCCTCACAAATGCCGATTTCTCTTCGAATTTGACACAATCAGGGTCTCATTATTCTCCCGTTTAT
>JAHWFP010119301.1:89096-115114 GCA_023313725.1 Lithobius niger | reverse complement strand
CTCCATCGTTCAGGATGCAAACGGACCCCCTCTGCATCCACTCTTCAAGGATCCTCCCTTTGTTGTCTGTATGAGGTCCTCCCCACTGGACATGGTGGCTGTTAAAGTCGCCCAGCAATAGAAAAGGCGCAGGAAGCTGGCGGACCAGGTCCTCCAGGTCACCAACCCCAAAGAATGGCAAATAAAGCGAACAGACAGTAATATCGAAGTGGAAAGAAACTCTAACTGCTACCGCCTGAAGCCTAGTGTGCAGAGGCACACTGGCGTGCGGCTGAGAGTGTTGAACCAGCACTGCAACACCACCATGTGCACGTGGCACAGGGTCAGCATCCAGACGGTAGACAGAATAACCTCGAACAACCGGATTATCTGACGCCTTAAAGCAGGTTTCCTGTAGACAGCAGCACAGAGGTCGCCAATGCGACAAAAGCAGCCGCAGCTCTTCGGCATGGGTCCGATAACTTTGGCAGTTCCACTGAACGATGGCATGCGCAGTCATTAGGGCGGGCTGAAGATTGAATCATTCTCCTCAACTCCTCCTCTGGGCGATCCGAAAACATCCGAATCCTCACCCGAATCAAAAGATGGAGTGAGGTTCAGAACAAAGTTGTCCTCGGAAGGAGGAAAAAGTTCCGGAGAATTGGAACAGGAAATCTCTCCCTGCTCCATGGGCAAAGTATCATCAAGATGTTGAGGGGACACAACGGACCCCTCAGCAAGCTGGCCGTTCAACGACCGTTTCACCTTCTCTCCTGGTGGCGACGTCCTCACGGGCGGTGTTGAGGCTTTACCAGCAGGAGCCTTCTTCTTCGTTTTCTGTGGTTCACTCCGGGCAGGTGAAAGCTTAGCTGAAGCTTTAACCTGCCTGGGAACAGACGCAGCAGCAGAAACAGCAGCAGGAGCAGAAACAGCAGCAGGAGCAGAAGCATTTGCAGGCTGGGCAGATGTAGACGGCAAGGCAGCAACCGGGTCCGAAGGACCCAAAAGATCCTGCAGAGATGGATGTTGCAGAGTCAACAAAGTTATAAGCTTGCCCACCGTCGTCGTCAAAGACCTGAGCTCAGTGCGTAAATCTGCCAAATCAGCAGACTCACTAACTGGGCCAGGCAATGGCGCACTACACACCTGCGCAAAAGAACGTGTCATAGCCGGCGCCGATAGTTTGGCTTTCTTTCGGGCCTCCGAGTAGGAAAGCCCGTCTTTAACCTTCAGTTCCTGCACTCGACGTTCCTCAACATAAACATGACAGTCCCGTGAAGAGGCTTGGTGCTGACCACCGCAGTTGACACACTGCTCCGGGACAGCACAGTCAGCGCCTTCATGGGCTGCCTGAGCACAGGAAACACAGGTAGGCCTACCTTTACATGATCCGCTGGTATGGCCGAAGCGTTGACAGCGGAAACACCGCATCGGATTCGGAACGTAACTCCTGACCTTCAAGCGCAGGTAACCGGCAGTAATGTGCTGCGGTGCAACTGGCATATCATAGGTCAGGAAAAAGGTGTCAGTAGGCTGGGCACCATTCTCGCCTTTCCGTGTCAAACACCTCACAGCCGTAACACCCTGTGAATTGAGTTTGCCCAGGATGACATCATCACTGAGACCCCTCAAATCGAAACATGTCACGACCCCCTTGCTGCTGTTTAAAGTACGATGCGGCTCGACATGCACTGGGCATGACCCCAGTGCACACGCTTTCAAAAGCCTCTTCGCCTGACCATCGTCTGCAACCTCCACAAGGTATCCCCCAGCACGGAGCCGAGAGACACTCTTTGGATCAGAACCACAGATCCCTTTCAGAGCTTTGTGAACAGCGAATGGACCGAGTTGTGTAACATCTCGGCCCTCGCCTGTCACCACCAGGAACTTCAGGACTTGGTCCCGACTCTTACTCAAGTCTGGTAACTGGGCACCAGGCCCAACCATCTCGGGTTCCATCCTCTGGCGCTTGCTAGTGCGGCGAGGAGGGGAAGAATTTTGGGGGGAAGAAATTTTATCGGGGGAGGGGGGGGAAAGTAATTGTCATGTAGAGCAAAAAGAAGTCGCGGCGGTGCGCCCCCCAGAAAAGAAAACCCCGGAGGCACTCGGGTGATGCAGGGCCGGAAGACGCATATCCAGGGCCCTGCACCAGGAAGCTAACACCGCCGTCTATCTCGGTGAGGTGGCAGCCTAAGCATGCCGAGAGGCGAGGCCACCAAGGAAGCCGTACACACCACCTCCGTCGATAACCCAAACAGTTCGGGTCCGTGATGCAAATGGATACAGCACAAGCCACCTCCCCACATCGACAGGACCCGAAAAGTCATAGCCGATTGACCTTAGGCCGGCTCGCCCAGGCCACCCGTCCTGGAATAAGGAGCCAAAGCCCGAAAGCCAGGATCTCCGCCTCCACGGATTACTAGGTTGCAGCACACGGCCAACATGCTGGGGGATGAGGATGAAAAGCCCAGTGGCCAGAACGGGCAAATTAGAATCAAACCCAAAAGGGGATTCAAACCACCAAACATCCTCTAAGCAGCCACCCCGGGCCCGGTTTGTCCGGATGTTCCTTCACCTCTTTCGGACTAGTGCTTACGACGGGTGTTAAACCTGCCCGCCATACACACCGTAGGCGCACTCGCAAACCGTAGTGTTGAGGTTGCTAGTGTTCAAGACAGACTAAAAACCCTCCGCCATGCAAACCCTTGGCACACTAGCAGACCGTGATGTTGGGTTCCCTTTTAGTCGCCTTCTACGACACGCAGGGGTACGGTGGGCTTATTCTACCCCCAGCCCACAGGGGGTATCGGCATTCATTGGGGAACTGGTGGCAATCTCGGTTGCCCTGGACATTGGGTCTGATCTTCAGTTGAAGGACTTCTGTGTCCTTACGGACTCACTGGCCGGCTTAGGTTTTCTACGGCGATGTTTCCAGTCGCTGCACTGTAGCCACCCGATTGCGCTAGACATTGGTTGGAAACTTTTTATCATGCGGCAACGATGTCTTGATGTTTCTGTTGGGTGGGTACGGGGGCATTCGGGTACTTTCAGTAATGAGTTGGCTGACAGCCTAGCTAAACGTGGTTCCGGTGGGGGCTGCAATGCGATTTGCTTCGCTCTCGGCCCTCGGGATCTGCGTCTGGTTAATGAGAGGGCCTTCAGAGAAGAGTGGAGCATTGACTGGGCCTCTGGCCGACAGTTGTTTGGTTTACATCCATCTACGGCATGCCCGCGGCTTCTAGACTAGATGGTCTCTCGTGCAGGGACGCGGGTCTGATGTCAAGGCTTCGCACTGGGCACATTCAACTGCGGGTCCATATGTTTCGGCTTGGCTGGGCTAGGTCGGCTCGTTGCGTGTGTGGGCAGGGTGATGAGACTGTTAGGCACTGTCTCTTGGAATGCCCCCGGTGGGTGTTGCACAGGCGATTTGTTAGTTGTGAGGGGGACCCCCTGCTCGCGTGTCTGGGAGTCCCACCACATTCGTCGGGGGGGGGGGGCTAGCCACGGTGCGTAGGGTGGTTAACTTCTGCAGGCGACCCAGCGTTTTGACGTCTGACTGGCAGGTGTCTTTGTGTCTTTCCTCTTCTTCCTGCTCCCGAAGCATTCTGACTATAGGAGTGTGCGGGGGAAACCTGGAATCTTGGCCTCTTGTTGTGCATTTGCTTAGGTTAAGTAGGTTAGTGAGTACGTAGTATAATGAGCGAATGGTGTAAGTCCAATAAGCTCAATAAAATATCAATCAACCAATCAAGCGGCTCACTAGCAGACATGTGTCTGTTAACTGTGAGCAACTAAAAGCATATTTTGAAATGTAGAGTATAAATCCCAATGCGACAGAAATGTTCAAATTGTGGAAAATGTAAGGGGAAGGGTCAGAGATTAAGAAAAACTAAAATTTAAAGGATGAGTGTGCACTTTCATACAGAGAAAGATGCGTCAATAACGTTGTTTTTAAGTTACTGTCTAGCTAGCTAATAAGATTTTTCCCATGTAAATCCCATAGACATTTTGCTCATGCCTAGCTCAAAATTGAGAAGGCCTACGTACCTGAACTTTTGCATACGGATGCATAGTGATCTGAGGATGGTCCTTTTGTTGGTTTGGGGGTTGTAGGGGTCAGGACAAATGAGTGGGAGGGTTTTGAAATTCGCCACCTGGTAATTTAAATTTCGTTTCTTTTTCCAAGTTGCAACCAAAGATTTCACGCAACAATGGCTTGAACAATCAACACTGGTCCTCAGATGATTGTAAAAGTCTGGACGAACTAAAAGCTGAACTGCAACGAAGGACGAAATAAGCAAACATTTACGTTGCCGTGGATTGCGTATGAATGACGGGATGCAGGTTAGATGATGGTTACACAATAATAGTTACCTACCGATTTCAACATCTCAACCCTCCGTAACAATGGCAACAATGGTCTCTTGTAACAATGGTGTTTGGAACGCTCTAACTATGAACTATACAAATCGAGGGACGAGATCGCTCATACCACCGGGGATGAGAGATCTCATCTCTCTTCACAACAATCGTCTAACAAAGGTTTATCGAAGTAATAAGTAATAGTTTCGTTGTTGTCTGAAGGGGTATTTCGGAATCAAGCTCGAATGCAATGGCACAAGCAAATTTTATGCTTATTAATGCTTGTTGGTTAATATATCTTGTTGTTAATATAGCCAGTGTCGGATTGAGCCGCCGGGGAACCCGGGGATTCCCGAGAAGCTCCCCCCCCCACGACAGGGAGGTTCTCTTGAAAATGTTCTTTTTTTGAAAAAGGTGAAATTAATTCGTATGAAAATTACATCTCTATGCCTTGCAAGAACACTTCAAATTTACGCTAAATTCTTTAAAAAACGCTAGCTTGTGGGGCTCCGCCCTTCAGCATCGCCCCCACTATAGAGGCCATAGTTAAGAAAGTTTTTGCTTGTAATGAATTCGTATTGTTAGGACATTATTTCATTGTATTTTTGTTTGTTTACATTTTGTTAGTATTCCGCACTATCGTTTCTATTTCCGTTTTGTTAGTCACCTTTTAGTGTTGCTCATGCGAGGGCAGCGCCACTCTTTGTTGTACATACCATAGAACTGTAAATAAACCTTGTAGATTTCTAACTAACATGGCGCAGTCGACACGTCGAACCGACCGCTCGTCCGAAAATGTTTAATTAGATGAATTTCAAACGAATTCCCGCTAGTTTTCTACCATTACGTCAACGCAGTAAGTGTTCATTGTTAACCTGTTGTTGAGAAGGGACAATTTTCAATGCAATAATCGTCGTAATTGTTGAGTGTGTGATCGTTTAATGGGAACAGTGGCTGTCACGAGGCACGTCATTGAGTTGTTCTCCCGCCAAATCGCTGCTGCACACAACACGAAAATCGTAATTTTGCTGTGAAGATCGTCTTTTTTTTTTTCATCATGGATTACACCAATATTACTGACACTAATGTTGCTGAATTGGACAAATATTCATTTTGGGATATTAGTGAAGAATTAACTTTAAGAAACATTAAAATTCCGGAAAGTAAAGCTGAGGCAGTCCAAATACTTAGTGACGACAATGCTCTTCATAATAAGCAAGGCACACATGCCTTAATAAGTTCTGCACGTCATCAACGTGATGAAGCAAAGAAACAAAAAGCAGAATTTGATGCCCTGAAACTACAGTTTTCTGCTATGCAACAAGCAGGAGCTATAGGTGGAGTAGGACAAGTAAATCCATCACAAACCTTTGATATGCAAACAATGTTCATGCAATTAATGCAGACACTAAGTCAAGGGTACCAGCAGCCTACACAACCACCTGTAATTCAGTTACAAACCACTATGGATACAGCCAAGGCTATACCAATTTACAGTGGGGATCAACTCGATAGTGTAAGTGAGTGGCTCAAGGAAGTGCAACGAATTGCAAAACATGCATCATGGACCGATTCATTAACCTTAATTAATGCACAGTCACGTTTAGCTGGTGTCGCACAAAACTGGCAAAAAACGTACGGTAAGAAGCACGACACACTTCAAGATTGGATGGCAGAACTCAGGGAAAGATTTAAGCGTAAAATTTCTTTGCCCGAGTTTCTCAGAATAAATTCTCAACGTGTTCTGCAAGACGACGAACTCATTTCATCTTACGTGTACGCAAAAAATGCACTGTTGGAAAAATCACCGCATAAACTAACAGAGCAAGAAAGAGTGGAAATGATTGTAGCTGATATTAAAGATCAGGCACTTGCGTGCGATTTAACCTCCCATGAATGTAAAACCGTGAATAACCTGATAGATAAGGCCCATTCTATAGATTTGATTCGCAAAATTAGGCCTAAAGAAAAACCTAAATGCGATGATAGGCCACGTCACCAACCGTCAGTGCTACAACCAATTGATCGTTCATCACAAGGGTCATCATCACACACTACGTCATCGCAGCCAACACGCAAGCCCATTCATCGTTATAATCCTAATTTCGACAAACCAGAGGACCAAATCTGCTTCCGATGCCACAAAAAGGGACATGTTTCTTACGATTGCGATCTCCCGCCAGATGATCGTTCAGCCGCGACGCAAGGTTCAGGTAATCGTCCAAATGTGAAACCTGCAGGCGATACAAAAGTCGTATCTCCACCGATGGCATCAGGTGGTCAACTAAAAGCCAAGACGTCGCAGAATACAAAACCTTCCGCTTCAACGAATTGCATTGTTGGTCGAGCTGGACAGATGCCTTTGGTGCCAGCTACAATTGATGGCTCAGTAACTATCGACGCTTTGTGTGATCCGGGCTCGAATGCGACGCTAATTCGAAACTGTTTCGTTCCAAAAGATACAGTCATTCAGCCGTGGCAAGACCCGCCGCTTGCAGTGCTTGGTGGATCCTACACGCCACTCGGGTGGGTGACTGTACGCATACAGATTGGTGACATTGACTATGTAATGCCAAAAGTAGGTGTGTGCCAAAAATTACCTGTTGCGCTTATTCTAGGTTCAGATTGGCAAGTAGCTGTCAGTGCACGATATGTCTTTGATGCAAATGGAAACTTATGCATTTCCACACCAAGTTCAATTCAAGAGTACACCTGTATTAAAGCAGGTCCACCATCTGTTAACTGCATAATGCAAACGAAGGAGTTCGAAAGCTTCATGACTCCTAAAACTATAGATGCGCCAGTGCTGGGGACAGAAGCGAGAGAAGGGTTCAACGAACAATTGAATACCAAAGTTAGGCCTATCGTTAGCCACATAAATCAGGAAGTTAGTATGTCTGCTCATTCAGTGAAAATGGGTAATGATACTGTGACAGAAGTTGTTGAACAATGCCCAGAAACAAATAGCAACAACGCAAATGACGAACTGTCTTCTAGACAAGGTAAAGAACCAGCTGGCATAAATACTGAAAAGTCACCAGTAGAAAACACTGGACAGTGTTATGAACATGAAAACCAACCAGTGGCTCTTCAATCACAGAATACTAGTAGCACTACAGTTGTTGGAGACCTCGGAGCTGACGAAGAACCATTCTTAACGACTGAACAGCAAGCTGTTATTGACGAACTGGAGAAAGAGTACGAAACAATTTTTTCTACGCCAAATGATGAAATCGGAGAGTGTCCACTGATTACTGCACGCATTACATTAAAGCATGATACACCGGTGCAAGCAAAGGCATACCGAATGTCTGAAACCGAAAGACTCGCAATCAAGGATCAAGTCGATACTTGGATCAAACAAGGAATTTGTAGGCCTTCCAATTCAAGATATGCTGCTCCGTGCTTCATAATTGACCAGCCATTTCACGAAACAACGCCACATAGAGTAATTATAGATTACTCAAAAACTATTAACCCGCTTATGACACCAGACCCCCAACCGTTGGACAACATGGACGATGTCCTTCATCGAGTTGCTGGCAAAAAGTATAAGTTCAAGGCCGATGTTACAAAAGCCTTCAATACGATACCGATACACGAAGACGATGTACACAAAACAGCATTTGTCACGCCAGACGGCCATTTTGAATTTGTTCGCATGCCGTTTGGAATTGCCATTGGTCCAGCTACCATGACACGAGCAATTAAATTAGGATATGCACATTTAGTGGGAATCGGAATATCCACATATGTTGACGACATTACTTTTGGTTCGGACACTTTTGAAGAACACGTGGATAAAATTCGCAAGGTTTTTGATGCAACCATTAAAGCAAATTTCAAGTTGAACCGTAAGAAGTGTGTGTTCGCTGCACACACTATCTCTCTGTTTGGACGTTTACTTACTCCAAACGGTGTTGTGCCAGATCCAGAACGTACTAGAGCCGTGAAACGCTATAAGCCACCTGAAACCATTCGTGAACTTCGAAGTTTCGTTGGTTTTGTGAATCATTTTCGTGAACACATTCCGAATTTGTCAGCGAAAGCAAAACCCCTTACTAACTTACTCAAAGGGATCACTCGTTCAAAGGACAAATCTTCTTATGCACGAACAAGACAAAAAATTGTGCTAACGCCACAGCAAATATCCGTTTTTGAAATGCTCAAAGAAATAATTACACAAACTCCGGTGCTCGCTCACTTTTGCCAAGGAGCACCGACATTTGTCGAAACGGATGTTTGAAGGTTTGGGTGCGTGGCTCGCTCAAGAACAGAATGGTAAGCGTGTCGCTAACAGTATGCCAGTCGTTCGTTGAAAGATCCCGAAACACGCTACCACAGCAACGAGCTGGAGTGCGCAGCTGTGCACTGGGCTATACTGGACAAGTTTCGTCTATACCTGCATGGTCACCCGTTTACACTGATTACCGATAACTTCACTACAGCCTACATTGTAGCCAAGTCACGAATGAATCGGAAATTTGCACGATATGTGGCAGATCTAGCACAGTTTGAATTTCAAGTTCAACATAGACCTGGAACTGAAAACGTGGTGGCAGACCATTTGTCACGATATCCACAGCAGTCCACCAAGACCGAACTGATTTGTGCAGTGATAAATCGAGCGCCAACAAACCGAATCGTTGAAGCCCAACTAGATGATGCATTCTGTAAGCAGGTATTGGCCAAGTTGAGCAACGCACCAACGACAAACCATTTGCAACAGATTTGGCGTACATACATCACAGAAGACAACGTTCTCCTGCACGTACAGCACCACAAGGAAAACATTCAAAGGTGCATTGTTGTGCCAAACAAGCTTCAAGTGACAGTGATGAAGCAGTGCCATGATGACGCAGCACACATGGACTATAGTAAGACTTTAGACCGAGTGCGCACGAATTATTGGTGGAAACATATGGCGAAGGACATAAAATGGTATATTCAGAGTTGTCATGAATGTCAACTTGTAAATCGCCGTACAGTGCTTGCAAATGGTCCCCTGGGGCATAGGCCTATTCCCCATACCCCATTCGAAGTGATTTCGGCGGACCATGTTGTAGCATTGCCTGCAACAGCAGCTGGAAACACGAATATGATCGTAACTATTGATCACGCTACCCGTTACGTTATAGCAAGAGCAACTCCCTCAGTGTGTGCCAATACTGTCGTGGAATCCTTAGAAGAAGACGTCGTATATCGTTACGGGCCACCCATGATCTATATTTCCGACAATGGTCCGGCCTTTATAGCTAAAAAGACAGCCAGCACATTGCGAAAGTATGGCATTACCCATGAGTTTACACCTCCATACACGCCACAAGCGAATGGACTAGTTGAACGGGCGAACCAGACGCTGTGTGCTGCACTGAAGAAGTCGGCAATGAAATTTCCACAGACGTGGGACCAAAGACTGCCTAACATTTTACTTGCCATTAACACAGCAACCCAGAGTACTACCCATTTCTCGCCATTTTATTTGCTTCACGGCTATATGCCTACATTGCCACGCCAGCTGCACTTGGGCCGAGTGTTGGACGACACTGATCGTCAAGATCAACTTGATAGATTGGCAGAAATACGAGGAGAAGCCAAAGCAAGCATAGAAGAGTCTCACGCAGCAAGTAAAGTAAGATTTGATAAAACTCGCCTCGATACAAAGTTCGAAAGTGGAGAACTAGTAGCCTATGATTGGCCTAAAATAACTGACCATAAACTGTCATCTAAGTTTAAAGGTCCTTATCGGGTTGTTAGACCAATAGGGGCAGTATGCTACCTCATCGAGGAATTAAAGAATCCCAAAGCAACAAAACTGGTTCATGTCCAGGCATTAAAGTCGTATAATCAGCGGTCTACAGTAGACTCGACGAACTCTGATCACGTCAGTGATCTGGAAAACGAAAACTCGAGCGATGACAGTGATGTGGAGCATGAGGATTCGAGTGAAGACAATGATGACGGCCAAGTCGTTAATTGCGCTGCTGAGAATAGTGATCCAGTTGTAAATGCGGCACATCCAAAGATGTCAATTCGCAATAAGCGTTTAATCAAGATCCCACGACATTTGAAGGACTATGATTTAAGCACAGATTAACTAGACTGTCTGAAATAATGATGGTCTTCTTGGAACGAAGCCAGGGGCAAATGTTAGGACATTATTTTCATTGTATTTTTGTTTGTTTACATTTTGTTAGTATTCCGCACTATCGTTTCTATTTCCGTTTTGTTAGTCACCTTTTAGTGTTGCTCATGCGAGGGCAGCGCCACTCTTTTGTTGTACATACCATAGAACTGTAAATAAACCTTGTAGATTTCTAGCTAACAGTATCAAAATTGAATCTCTAAGCTGAAGGAGAACGTTTCAAAGTCACGCTGATTTTTTTTAAATACGCTAGCTTAGATGGCTCCGCCTCGACCCCCCCCCCCCCACCGCCTTCGCTCCGCTCCCACACTACAGGAGGCCCTTGTGAAAAAAAATGTTGAAAGGAAATCTTGTGAAAGTTGCAACTCTTTGCTAGGAAACGTTTAAAATTCATGCAGATTTCATAAAAAATACTCTAGCGTTGGCACTCCTTAGCGTGCCTCCCCCTCCCCATTCCTGCGAGTTGGCCAGCCCAGAGGCCCCTGCAGTACATACCCAGGGAGGCCCAACGCCTTCCAATCCGACCCTGAATATAGCTCTCACCCTACCAGATAAAACCTAATGCTAGCCGTGCTAACACTACCATGTGTCATTTTTCTTTGTCATTCCTACACATTTTACGTTAATTTATTTATATTTGACATACGTTAACATTCAACAAAATCATAAAATACCTAACCGAAGACAACACTATAGCCATTCAACACTTGTAAATTCTACACGAATTCTACTTGTAAATGTTAACCAATTCCACTTGAAAACTTAAAATATATTAGTTGGTGGATAGTTCTCACCCTACTCAATGTCGGTTGCCTCCCAGAGAATCCTAGTAATAGCCATGCTGTGACAACCGTCTGTCGTATATTTGATTATTTTTAATTTATTTTTTATATGGAAAGCTTTCAAATGTACGTCTGTTTATAACACATGTACAAACGTAATTAAACGGTAATTGACGTTTATTTACCGCCGACAGTGGCGTGGCGTGAGTCCCCGCAGCCCCCGCAGCGGCGGGAGGGCGCAGAGCATTGTTGGGCGCCATCGCGTCTTGCTGATTTTTTTAATCAATTTTTTTTTGATTAGATTAAAACTGAAAGTTTCCGCCGTCGCAGACATATCGTCACGTCTCTCTAGGCTGGCAGGCTAACAGAATTAAAGAAATTTGCAAGCTAAAGAGGTCCGGGGGGTGGTGGTGGAATTACGCTTGCACCCCCCCCCCCCCCCCACTCTTTCCCCGCCCCAAGATTCGCTGACACTGGCCTAGTCCTGCGCTGTGCGACTGGAAAACTACCTTATTTTCAGAATTGGGCAACGTTTGCTGTGTTGTTGTGTTAGTTTGGTGATGAAATTTCTTTTTTAATTTTTATTATCTGGGGGGGGGGGACACTTTGGCCTTTTGCAAGGGGGCGCACACCAAGCTCGCTACGCCACTGACCGCCGATGAAGCCCATTTAGCTCTCCGTCCTGTAATTAAACGTTTATTGTTATCTTACTGCATCAGTCATCGCACAACAACGATAACCCAGGTAGCCAACAAAGGTTCTCTGCTTTTATTTCTGTATTTTTGCTCGATTCCGAAGTATTCTATCACCGTTCATACCACGGAAACTCAACGCCGATTAGCCATTTCAAACAACTTCTAAAAAAAAAATTTAAGAGAAGTTGTCTGAAGGGGCGATTCGTCGTTGAGTTTCCGCGGTATAAAGGGTGATGGGGAACTTCGGAATCGAGTTACAATCAATAAACATAAGCACAGAACAATGCTATTAACAATCATATCTGCATAAACAATGTTGCCCGCACAGTCCCATTGTCGAGCTTTCTGAGCAAAAGAACGTCAGCACGATTCGTTGTTTGTTGTGCGCGTGCTTAACAATAAGGAACGGGCTGAGATGTTGAAATCGGTAGATAGATAGGATATCACCCAGCGTTCTCGGGCTGCGCGCCCTCGGATTGTTACATCTCATCCCTCGAAAGCCGGATGATATCCTATATGAGCAAGCGGGGTTTTTGCTAATAACCAAGAAATAAAATGCTTCGCATTCTGCTGTTTTAGTAACGGGGATTTCTGCTCGAGTAAATATGAACAAAGAAAGCAAACAAAAACAATTCTCAATTTTGCTGATGTAACGGCTAATTATTTATAGACATGAAATGCCTCCAAAAACAAAAGGTAGAGCGGAATATAAGATGGTGCGCTGACTTTTTGTATGTTCACTGTCCTAAGTTACATGTGTCTATCAACTGCAAGCAACTAAAAGCATAGCTTGTCATGTCGAGAATAAATCCTAATGCTACAGAAATCTTGTAAAAGTAAGGGGAAGGTAAAAGGATAAACAAAACAACTAAAGGTCATGCGCCCTTCGATTGTTCGATTGTTAGCCAGTATCTGCAAAAATGGGATTGAAGAAACTTAGGCATGTGAAGAATGTTCGTTCAATAAACTAAGCCATGTCAATTTGGCTAATCGAACGGTTAACTGGCATTGGTAAATTTGAAAATTATCAATGTGAAAATTTATAAATATAAAATTCCTCCAGAAAAAAAGGTACAGATGAAGATAAGACGTTGTAACCTTTTGTACGTTCACAGTCCTATGAAAGTTGTGATATCCGACCAAAACCAAAACTGGTGTAAAAAACCGCCAAGTTTCCAACAAGGATCGGCCTTTGAAGGTAGTGATATCATTCAACCAGTGAAAGGCTGCCAAGGTTAATCCTATTAGCCAAGGTGATCGCACCAAATAATACTTTAGACTTTAAATGAAAACTTGAAGATTGCTACAGCGAGTAGCAATCTTCTGTTTTCATTTAACTTTCGAACTATTAGTCGGTGCGATTAACTTGGCTAATAGGATTAACCTTGGCGGCCTTACACTGATGAATGATACCACTACCTTCAAAGGCCGATCCTTTTTGGAAACTTGGCGGTTTTTTACACCAGTTTTGGTTTTGGTCGGATATGTTGTATCTCGATGCTTTTGTCCTTCGGTCTCGAACATTTCCTGATTTCTCCACCCAGTATCCCTTTGAGCACCATTGGTGGAAGAGCTGAGTTATAATGCATAGTGAGGGTGGTTTGGGACGGCTTGACATAATGTGTCGCCATATTTTTTCAGAAAGTAGTTTTTCAGGGTGGCATTCAACAGCTCATGGTAAAATTCACTGATTTTTCCAGGTTTTCGCATTTCGCATTGGTAAATTCAAGTGGCCAGGCCGGACTGAGGTGGGCCGGCCAGTGCCAATCGGGGTCAGTACTGATCCGGCCAGCCCGCTTTCACGCTGGTAATTCCACGGCTCACTGATCACGATTTACAGCACCGTACGTGTCGGTTTGTGGCAATTGACACTTTCCACTTTCTGCCGTTACACTGCAGCACCATTCATAAACCATTCTGATTTAAGCGGCGCCGGCCGGCTCCGTCCTAATTTGATTTCGCGTTGGTGAATAAAGCGGTGTTGGCCGTGCCTGGCCCGGCCAGGCTCACACCATTGGTGAGAGCTGGGCCGGCTCTCGAAATACCGGCCCGGCCTAGGTCGGCCCAATTTCGCATTGGTTAATAAAACGGTGCCCAGCCCTCCTTGGCACGGCCAGGGCCACTTGAATTTACCAATGCGAAATCGGTATTAGATGGAGAGGCTTACGTAAGGGCGCTATTGTGTTCTTAACACCATTTCCTTAAATCCATCAGGCAAGGTTAGAGGCCTGACGGTTACCACGATTATCTCATGTACCAGAGTTCATTTTCGAGCCTGACCTCTGTCTGCCCCAAGGCATTTTCGGCAAGAGAAGGACCCTGTCATACCTCGTCGTTATGTCGAATTTGGAATTACCTAAGAAAATTGTCCCTCTCACCTTCTCGCCCCATGGCTACTGCTGAAAGCACCGTCAAACCTTCAAGGTATTAATTGTCATCCACTGCTCAGAGGAAATCGGGGTCAGTCAAACCGGGGAATACAGCAGTGATTGTACAAGTTTCATTACAATTGGCCAACAATTTGATGGCCCTTAGCTTAAATTGCCGTTAGGTTCGAACAATTGATTGACAATGACGTTTAATGTTAAGAAATATGGAAAAATGTTTTTTAGTAGTGTATAAAATGCCGTAAACAAGATTTATCAATTGCTCTCTTTGTGTGTAAATAATGTTCATAAAGTCCTAACAACGGACAATTTAAAGCGACCGAATAAAAGCGACTTCCTTATTCGATTGTTCTGGACTGTGTCTTCAAGAGTGTCTTCAAACGTGTTCTGGACGTAGTAACTTTTCCTTTGTAAACTGGCGAAAATATTCAGTAGTCTTCTTAGCTTGGTTGCCTAAAATCCGTGTGAACCATTATGGTCGAATGGATTCCAGGTGTTGAAAACGTCACCGTGCGTCCCCTGGAAGCAGACGACGCCATTGTTTAGCCTTTCAGCTCACGAACAACAACGTAGGGACTAAACTTACGTACTTTTATGTCGAAGGATTTACGAGTGTCGAACGCATGATATTAACATACACTATTCTAACTTTTAAAATTACAAATTTAGCAGCAGTTGGTGCACTGTTTAGTCATATATACCGCAGAAAAACTTCAATATTTCCGAGAAACTACCTCATGGAGTAAGTTAGCTGTAAGTTGGCTTTAGTTCTTATCAGGCTCAGACGTCTTAATTGCGGTAGGGGATTGGGGGGGGGGGGGGGAATCGTAGATAGAAGCTCAGAGCAGCAGAACAAGTTCTCAACGAAGCACATCCGCATTTATATTTACCGGCTTGTTCGGATGGAATGAATGATTATTTAGCTCATTTTTAAGTTACTCTCAAGTCTGAATTATCATCATTACTAGCTGTAAAGCTCATCATGAAGACGGGCAAATGTAGGAGTACAGCTGCCCCATAACAGTGAAATGTGTAATTTAAATAATTCCGGTTCTTGAAGATGGGTAATTGTGGTAAGGTTGCTTCGATCACTCAATCCATGTATCTTGTGATCCATTTCACCGTCCTTCATTCATTTCCGTTACCCGGGAGCAGACGGTGTCTGTCACGTCCTGTGGCCTAGGTTTTTTTTATTTCCCCTCACTGAATCCGACTGCGCTTTTTTTGTGTCTTTCAAAGCCCTGTAACCCGGGAGCAGACACATATTTTTTTCGTCTTTTTTACTCAAGCCCGATTATGTGATTTCATGAAACCAAGTACAATGCATGTTTGTAAAGACATTGTTGTTTACAGCATTATTGTTACACCATTGCTTCTGCATTGTTTCCTCCGATAAATTCTTTTTCTTTTTCTGCTGGAAAAGATATAGTTGTTTTTATCAGTAATAATATAACGAGAGCGTAGTTTTTTATCGATATATTTTCTCAACCAAGAGTTACATTCCGAAGCTGAAAAAATACCGAGCGCTTGCGCGAGATGTTTTTATCAGCTTGGGAATGTAACGAGTGGTTGAGAAAATTTATCGATACTTAAACTACGCTCGAGTTATATTTGAAACGAGAATATACCGCCTCCCTTAAACATCAAGTTTAAAATGAAACTTCAACGTGCACAACGCGGCCTAGTTGTACTGCATTGGTTTCTCGCTTGAATTCACAATTCTTGTTTGCACGAAATGATAAAAGCGTACAAATTGTTGCCACATGCACTCTCTGTTTCGTTTAGTATCTGTAGGAATCCTATTTTCTACTGTCATCTCCATAAATAATGTAATTTTGTTTCCCCCAACGATCTATCGCGAACTTAAAGCGAAACCGATAGTAATTCCCTGTGAAAGCAGACAACTGTTAGAACGCTTCAATGGAAGTAAATACGTGTTTTATTTTTGATCAAAGTGTTGCTCATAGATTTAAAATAGATTATGATCCGTAAGAATACTAGGTTTTACAATAATTGTTATTAATTTATTTCTACTATTTTCGGTTAAATCAAGTACCGTATATCATTACGGCACTGGGGTTGCCTCGATCGCCATGCTTCTCATAGTATCGGCGATAGGCCTAACCAGAACGACGTAACGCGCTTCGGTGGACAGCTGACTTCTGTTACTATGGTAACCAAAGATAAACGCACATCGCCGAGATATTGAAAAATGTATCACTTAAGTCAGGTACGTCATATACGCTTAGAAATTGATTTAGACCTACCAAATGCAGTTCCTTCATACTTTGTTTATGCGGTGTAAGCCAGGATACAAAACGAGTCAAACGGTGATTCAAGATGGAGGGATGAGGCTAACGATTTAAACTGATAAAAATACCGTGTGGTCGTTTAATCAGTGTTAAGGAGGTGTGATTGGCTGGTGGCTGCCGTTTATTGGCTTCCCATTGGTTAATTGTTGTTATAAAATTATAAAGGTATATTCTCATTGTAAAAGCATTCTTTAAAGCATATTTGGGCCAGCGCTGGCAAAAGAGTGGCAACTACCGTTTTATGGGTTAAGATATTAATTTACAGCATCTTAGCTCTTCAGATCAATTCTTTGTTGCAATAGTTTACAGCTGGTTGTTGTAGAACCTAAACCTGATGCATACTTAGTTTCTCGTGCTTATTTGTATGTTTGTATGTATTTATGTGTAGCATATATAGTGTCACAAATTACGTATTTCGCCATTACGGATATAGTTTTTACCTAGTTGACCCAGGGGTGTTTACAGGTGTAGGATGTTGTGTGTGTCACACAGTGGATTATTATGGCTCTATAAAGGCAGAAAACAGAAAAAACGGATTTAACGAGGACGTTAAACGAGGTTTTAACAAATAACTTAGGCTGATGAGATAAGTAAAAGCATTAAACGAGCCATTTAAATTGAACTTACTCAATAGAGATGGAAGTGGGTAATTTTTTCCGACCCATGACCCTCCTGACCCACTCGAGCCCTGACCCACGACGACCCACTTGACCCACCCAATTAAGAACAAAATGTGACCCACCGTCCGTGACCCATCCTATGCTATGAAAAAATAGAAATAAATAGACAAAAATCGCTGGAAATAATATTAAGGAAAATTGGAAATTAGCCAACAGCGAAAATCATATATATTTGTGTATGATGTTCGCTGTTCGTTAATTTCCAATTTTCCTTAATGAAAAAATAGTGCAGTAGGCAATAATATGTTTAAAAAAGGTTGGTGATAAATACAGGTATATTCGTGCAGCCTCAAGCCTTCTTCCAGCCTTCATTAAAGATTGTCCATCCTTCCAAGGACCATTTATGTGTTATCAGGCATCCGTTAAAAAAAAAGTTGGAATAACTTATCATCAACCTTTTTTCTTAACGTTGGCCTTTCTAGACCTTTTTCCCTAGATTGTCTTTATGACGATCGATTACCGTGGGTCGGTGGGTAAACGGTCTTGATCCATGACCCATCTGACCCACGATGAAAATGTGACCCATTTGACCCACTGACCCACCGACCCATGGGTCAGTTCCATCTCCGAGTCCCATTAAAGAAACTATTACCGCAGTGTCTTAAACTAAAGCAGCTGCAAACCTATTTACGTTACATTCTGGTGTTTTAAGGTTTTTTTTCTATAACTGTAACCGTACCCATCGGCCGTGTATGCAGACAGGCTTTCTCTTTAAATACCGCGTGTGCATATGTCAGTCGGGGAATTCCATCTCGAGTCCTCTTAACTCACAGTTCGAGCTTTTGACGCCTCGACTGTGCTTTGCCCGCTGGTTTGTCTTTTCATTTATCTTTTAGCTCTACTACCTACTTTGTAGGATTTAAGGGGTTGATACACGAAGCAAGCGTCATTTATCTGCCACGGAGTGTAAACACTGACGACTTTCTCTCTTGATGAGCTTAAGAAGATTTTATGTTTTTATATTTTTTTATTTTACATAATTTTAAAAAGTGGTGCTTTCGTGATATTGGCGGATCCATCCAGCCGCCCATCCATCATCCCTTCCCCCCCCCCTCTCCATCGTACACCCATTTCTCAAGCTATTCACACCCACTTAATGAATTCCACCAGGCGGATGTTATAAGCGTCCTAAGCTCTTTCCGCACTTGCAGAACATCAAACTGCACACTTGTAATCCTCAGATTTAAAAGAAGCCGCTAAAGTCATCGACACGTGTAGCTTCATTAATGAGTTGCAGATTAGAGTTAAACCTCGGTATAGAGTGCGAATGAATCAATATGGACGAGAAGGATCAGAGGGAGGAAAGTGCCACAACAGTTGCGTCGATATTTCGCGCGTTTTATGGTGGGGAGTTGGGGGGAGGGGGGCGGGGCGAGGGAAGATTTTTAATTATTAGCTGGTCCCGGCGTGACATACGCCGGCGTAGTAGGAAGCCATGTTCCACACTGTCCTGTTTGTTGTCGTATTGGTGTAGCTGGTCGCATCTGTTGAAACCCAGAGGTTGATTGCCCAAGAGTTTTCCATGAAAAATAAATTCATCTCCTAATATTTGTTTGTTACGTTATCCTTCGACTTTACCTTTCAAGTTACCGGTCGCTCTCCCCTTTTCACTGCAAAGAATGAACACGCTCGTCCTTTGTCATTGCTGCCGTGCAAAGAATGAACATGTTCCACCTTTTTCACTGATGCCTCGAAAATTGTTACAACTTATCGACGTTACCCTTCACGTTGCCGGCCACTCGCCCATTTTCACTGGTAACGTAGAAAGAGTGAACACGCTGGTCTTTTTTAAGTGCTACCGTGCAAAGAATGAACATGCTCCTCTTTTTTCACTGATGCTACGAAAAGAATGAACATGCTTTTGCCTACTGTATTAATTGGTTTTCATAGGACTGCTTTTCCTCGTTACTGACCCTCACCTATACTCCAGCTTAAACAAATCATATGTGTGCGTGTGTGTGTGTGTGATGTAAGGAGTTTTTCCGTAGCTGACTCGTATGTGTGATACATATGCTGCTGCACAACCACATTGTTAGAACTGCATCTCTTTCTTGAAGCAAGAACAGTTACTTCCCTGTTTCCTAGCTGCGCGAATCACTGCTTGGCCAGTAAGAGGTCATTCGTAGCCCAGTACTTTAGAAAACGGTTGAAAACGCTTCAGCATTTACTGATTTTCAGATTTCGTCATTAAAAAAAAAACATAAATAGACGCAAATCATTGTAAATAACATACAAATTCTGCTATACATTATTTTACTACATTATTTCCATTTTATGATTTTTGCATCCAAAAACAACATAACATTACCAGACTGTGGCAATACTCCTGCAAACATTATTTGTCAACGATTTCTCCCGCCGCCTGTATCCACTCCCTGGTTGTTTTGAGTTTATTTTATGCTGTAACAGTGAATTAACTAGGGTTTGTTGCGTATAGGATCAAGTTTTAAGTAAAGTTTGCTATATTGTTAACTAGCAGTTGTGTCCGGCTTTTCACGGGGTTTTGTTTCGCCCGTGGTTGTTTCCCGGTTTTCAACAGCGTACCAGTTTCAACTTTCAGCCAAAGAATGACACACTCGCCCGTTTTTATTGTAGAGGTTGCTCCTGCGGGGGTCGTCGTTTTCTTCGTTTCTGCTATGAGACTTTGGTTTATAATGTAAGATAATGGGATTAACTACCTATGGGTGAAAAATTCACTTGCTAATGAAATTATTGTAGCTATTACTCACTTCGATTACATGGGAAACTGTGGCAAGTAATTGATTAGTCCTACACTAATCCACCATGGCACTTTCAAGACACCTGTTGCTGGCAACTGCATCCGAACCAAAGTTGATGTAAAGTGTTCGTTAATTAATGCTTGTAGTCTGTATGCTAATCCCCAGGACTTAAGGTTTCTGTTGGCTGCTGGTAAATAAGACCTAACATGAAGTGAATTATGGCAAATATGTTCACTTCCTGATAACTTAATTGTTGGTTGTTTTCCTTACAAAAGTGTTAGTGTCTCGTGCCCATATCGACTGCGGTATGTCAAAGATCCTGGTTTTTCCACATGGATAGCTAAATTGTCCGTACCATCGTCGTGAGGGAGATAACCCAGTTCGTGCCTTCGAAAAGCAAAACAACGACAACGACACAACATTGTCAGGAGAGATACTGGTGCTTGACGTAATGGTTTCTTAATTGCCATCGTCGTGGGGCAGATAACTCAGTTCGTGCTTCTTAAGCAAAACAACAACAACCAGACGACCAGACGTTTTTGGAAATTAGGGTATTAGGGTCTAGTTGGAGGCTGGTTTCCTATGGTCGGTGAGGTTTTTCGGTTTTTCGATATAGCTGCATTTGTAGTAAGTAGCGTAATTAGATTAGAGCACACGTAATGTCTCACGCACGCTAGTGTGTCGCCCCAAGTAAGGCAACAGTCATTACAACAAACATCACATCAGTTAAATTGTCGAGGTTGTAAACCATTGTAGCGCGGCGCCATAGCGTCAGTGTCTTATATCTTGAAGCATAGTTGGGCACATTTCAGGTACTTGGGGAAAAATAATAATGCGGTACAAAAGCTTAAATTGGGTTGAAATCGAGAGCAATGACCCACCTGACAAAAATTAATTCGTGTAGGAACGCCAGCTAAGCTGCTTTCAATGCAAAATCTGACCCTCAATAACGTTGTAAATGTGTTAGCTAGCTAATTCGCTTATCCCCATGTTAAATCTCATAGGGTGATTATTCATCGATACCGAGATAACGGGGAGGCTTCCAGCGATGAAATTGGACGAATGGGTGCAGTACAATACGAACTGCATACCTTTTAGGGTTTGGAGCCTGGGGGCGTAACAGGGATGGCGTGGGAGGGCGCGTAAGTACGAAAATATTGTTATAACCATTGTTAGTATTGTCGGCATCGTCTCTCATTGGCCGGCCAAAGTTCGGACAATTAGAACGTGGATACTGACGTACGTGCCTAGACACGCACTAGTGCATCACGATAAATCTAAACAACGTTGCAAAGAAATTGTATTCACGTCCAATTCACGAAAAATAAACCACCTGTAAAAACAAAGCAAAATAAACACAGCCAAAAACTGGTAAAGAGGCCACTTAGTTGAGAGTGGTTCGGCCCTCAAAGGAGTGATATCAACACACCAAAATTAACTAAATATTGTAATACAAATTACAACAAAATTAAAACCAAACCAAAAACCCATAAAGAGGTGACTAATTTGAGAATGGTTCGGCCTATAGGCAAAAGGTAGTAGCAAATTGTTGTTGAACACCAATTTCTTGTTGACGTGGCACTTTATAGTACACATCTGCACAGTACTGGAGTTGAGTGGAGTGATATCATATCAAAAACCAAAACTGGTAAAAGGGGCCGCTAAGTTCCGAATGGTTCGGCCCTTCAAAGGAGTGATATCAACACACCAAAACATTTGCCAACTTAATCGCACCGAATAATACTTTGAACGTTAAATGAAAACTTGAACATTGCTACCGAAAGTTTTGATATGATAAATCCTTTCGGCTCTCGTACTTAGTAAGTATACAATAAAATAAATCACAACATTGTCAGAAGGGATCGTGGTGTTCGAGGGAGTGAGTGGTTTCTTAATTGCCATCGTCGTGAGTCAGATCATTCGTGCTTCGTAAAAGCGAAACAACAACAACACCACTACAACATTGTCAGGAGAGATCGTGGTGCTCGAGGTAGTGGGTTCTTAATTCCATCAGGAATGGTATCCATTTTAAACTAGCTAGTTTTGCTGTGGAAGTTGTGTACCTAGATCTACTTCGTAACCATAGTAGTTATTTCCTTGGTTGTATTCCTCACAAGTGTAACCAAGACGATATCACGAAGCTGTGTCTAGAATCTTAGTTCATCTTTACCAAGGATGCTTCCATATATATTTCATATGGTTTGGCAGTTCTATGCTACGAGTTTGGGGCAGGGACAGTTCCAGTCGCTAGAGCTCGCTGTGAACACGATCGGATCGAGCTCGTCGGTGCATTAACATTGCATTCAATGGGAATGATGTGATACGATCTCGTTTCGAGACGTTGTTATGGCTACGTAAAACAAATAAAATAATTTTAACAATGAAGAAGATAGTATTTGGTTCCTCTCATAACACAGTGAAGTGAGAAAATGTTTACTCCAGTAGAAGTATCTTTAAAAACGATTTGAAAACAAGGTTCGCAACGCAAGGCGTCAGTCGGATTCTCGCTTATAGGTTGCTAGGCAACAACAAGTAACGCAGGCAAGCCATCCATATTCAGCTGCCCGAAAGCCAAACAAACAAAATAATTGTGAAATATTGAATTAAACACGTTTAATTCTTTTAATTAGTATAAATAAAGCAAAAATAAGACGTGTTTAGCCCCACTTGTCTAAAATTAACCACATAACTCACACGAAAAACTGTTGAACTACGCCAACTCTTAATTTCGGCAGTTCTATTACTTTCGACAATCAAATCATGGCGAGGCGAAAACTGGTTACAGTTAAATTAACGCTTGTCCCCCTAAGCGTGTGTAAATCTTGGATTAACAAAAAAACGCAGTTAATACACTGACAGTGTTTGTCAGACGCGTGCATGCATTTCAATGCTACCGCTAGTTTGTGGACATACATAGAACTAACCGGTGCAAAGTGAGGCGCCAAATAAACGTCTTTTTTGTCAACTCCCGATCATTTCACAAAAAAACTTAACGCAATAAAAACGTACAAAAGGAATTACTTAAAAGGAATGATATCCTATCCCTACTAACTCTCACATGTCTGGCCCATAACTAAGCTTATTCACTCCGCGTAACTTCCCCCCACCCCTCCCTCCACAAACTAAAATGCAATGACCTTCATTCATACCGATACCCTATTACCGTAATTTTTAAACATTTTTCAAACTACAAACGCAGAAAATGAATTACATACCTCCCCAGAATGTCACTCTATCCCTGCGGCCTCTTAACGAAGTTTCTCACTCCGAAAAGCTTCGAAAACACGAAAAACTTCAAGTATGCTTGCTAGCGTGAAATATGGCGAAACGGCGCGTTTGTCTCCATCCTATCCACTCCCCCTCCCTCCACAAACTTGAGGCAAAGGACTCGTCCGTCGACCTTTGCATACTCGATCCGGTCCAATAATCGCAGCCGTGGGTTAAAAATAGATAAACGCTTGTTTGTAACCAATAACGATTAATAATTGTTTTTATCCATTTTGTTTCATACAGTTTGTTTGCATCAGCGGCTGATTACAGCAAGCCTACTAAAAAGGAGGGTCGGTTAAGTAGGATTCCGAAGCCTATTTCCAAGTTGAAATTTGAAAAAAATATGATGTGCCAAAGGATAAATCTAATCGCTCCTCAGAAAATTGTTTGGTTACTAATGAATGTAAACCGGAAATACTCCGATTTAATGAGAGAGTTCGAAATTAATGAGGAAAAGGCAGTGATCCGGGAACGAAACTTGATTGCGTTATACAATTTCATTAACTACTTTTCTTTCAGAATAAACTTAATCCTGTGTCTACCATCATCTAAACGAGCATTCACTACACGTTTGACTGCAAAATTAGCTTATTATCTGGTTGAGTGGCCATTGCATTCGGTAATTACTCTGTAATCAAGAGGAACTCCCTGTGGTATTATGTCAGATTTAATAATTATAAATTGAAATAAGTTAGAGTTAAGCCCATAGATAGTAAATGGAGCCCTTGCTTTGATAAGTTGTATTTTGATAATATATCTAACGTTAGCAAGAGTGGCTTAAAGGAAGTCCTGTAGGACCAAAGCTGGATTGTCTAGCAACACTATAAGTTTGTAGTGCTGAGTAAAATGGAAGCGGTGTTTTATACTTTTGTTCCATAATGGTTTCTTTTAATTTGCAACACGATTGTGTGGTTTCAATCTTCTAAAACACACGAATCTGTGTAGACCTACGTACTAGTCAGCTTACCTTTTCCCCAAAATGGCGACTTCAACATCAAGTACGATTCTGGCGTGAATGATCCACATCCTCACAAACTAAGCCTAACAACGACCGAATTGCATTTTTAAATAGCAATTTTTTTTATTAACTACGTATTTTTGTTTAATTCGTTAAATTGTGGATGGTTTCAAGTAAGTGTGCAGTAAATCGACCGGTACTCTCAAAATAAAAAAGGATATTTATTATACTCTGAAAGAAAAATTTACAGTGGAAGTGACGGCACTAAAACGTGTAAAGTCATACGCTTCACCGGTTTCACGAACTAGCTCTCACAATGAAATATTATCATTAACTACTTTTTTCTCTATGTATAATTCGTTAAGTTGTGCATGGAAGAAGTAAGTGCATTAATTCTACTCTTGAGATTGGCTATCGTTACCTCCTGCTCACGAAAGCAGCGACACCACCGTTAACAGCGCCGTCTTTTGTGGGGATCGTTGAAACTTATTTCTTTTCTTATTATTTGTTGACAATGGTAAAGTTGGTATGCGATTTAAAGCAAAAGGTAAGATTGTTGGGGAAGTTCCGCTTACCACTTCTCTATGCTACTAACAGAATGGATAACTGCACCCTTGGGCTTCCCGGCTACACTCTGTATCGTTGCGACAGGGAAACAAATCACCATGGCGGCGTCGTCATCTATGTTAAATCTGGCATCCCCTCGACTCTCCTTGGTTCTTTTACTGGCCCTCATGGAGAGTGGGAATTTATTCAGTGTCAGCTGAATATCGCTAAGGATAGTCAGTTGTACGTTGGCTGTTGTTACCGGATCACTAAAATAAGTCTGCTCGGCAGCTGGCCGGCTCTACTTTCTTCTCTCAACCATTTTATTACGCAGTCCAAGGGTCGCCAAATGATCCTCACCGGGGACTATAACTTCCATACCATTAACTGGACCACGCTCCTTACTTTCCAATCAGAAAATAGTGCTGCCTTTGAATTTCTGGAACTTCTGCAAGATCATGACCTCCCCCAGCATGTTGTGAAGCCCACCAGACACAGAACTGGTCAAAAATTTAGTTTACTTGACCTTGTCATCACCAATGCTGACCTTACTGTTTACTCCATTACCAACTATCACCCCATTGGGCTCAGCGACCATGACGTTCTCTCTTACGATCTCGAAATTGTTTTTCACATTAATCTTCCTGACGGTCCCCGTCCCAATTATTGGAAAGCTGACTACACGTTAATTAATGATATTTTTTCCTGTATTGACTGGCCTGCTGAGCTTGGGGGGTGGGACGTGGACACCCAACTTAAAATTTTAGAGGTTTTCATTCTTGATATCATTAAGAACTTCATTCCTATGTGTGCCCCATCTACCAAAGGTGCTCTGCCCTGGATAGACCAAAACATCAGGTCCTTGATTAGGCAGAAAAAGTGCCTACAATCGCCTACGTGATCTCCCCTCCCCTTCTAATATGGCCCTGTTTAAAGCTGCCGGAGTGCTGCCGTTTCTGGGCTTCGCTCCGCTCGTCGCGGTTACGAGGAATCCCTCATTCTCAAAGCCAAATCGGACCGTAAGTCCCTTTTTGCTTATGTTAATCGTAATAGGAAGACTGCCCCCACTACCTGTCTGAAGAAAAACGACGGTTCTACTTTACTTGATGACCGGGATATTGCAGTCGAATTTGGCTCTCACTTTGCCTCGTATTATCTGCCCCCCCCCCCCAGCTCTCCAAT
>JAHWFP010119301.1:40080-66900 GCA_023313725.1 Lithobius niger | reverse complement strand
TACAGGCTACAAAAGTATTTTTTTTAAATCATATGCAGGAAACGAAAAGATTATCCAACGTATCTACTTTTTAAAAAGTGCAACTTGTAGTCTTTAAGGAACCTGTATGTTAAAGCTGTCCTGGAGTAATACTATGACAAAAAAGTAAAACATCAGCGATGTCGTCAAGATTAGGGTCACGGGCAACCTTGGCTTTGAAAACGTACCTACTAAAAAATGTTCTGCCGTCTACTGACTTAGATGACCCTTCCAAAGCAGTGCATTAACTAGTCCTTGAAAGGGCATCACCTGCCGACAGCCATACCAACTATCGCACCATATAGCGATCTGCTGTTCTGAGTTCGTGTCACGACCTAGAGTTAGGATGACGTATTTCTGTTGTGAAAGGTTGAGTACCCACGTCATCACTGTAACTTTGACGTTAAGAGCAGACGGCCTTGGATTACTTAAAACAAAGAGGACTGCTCAATGCACTTGCGCTAACCAGTACTTCCTCCATCCAGAAGTTGCAAGAAGCTTCTAGACTTGGAAACCTGGTGTACTAGACGCTTTAATCAAGGACAACCTCTGGCTATTTACAGGTTTTGGACTTTGGTTTAACACTTTTGCACTTTGCTTTAACATTTATGTATTTGGATTTAACGCTTTTATTCTTTGCTTTAACACTTTTGTACTTTGCTTTAACGCTTTTGCACTTGAATTTAACACTTGTGTACTTTGTTTTAAAGCTGAAAAATAAATGTAACATGCTATTTACATATAGCAGGGTGCAACATGAGTGAACACTCGTGGTGCACGTTGCAGTTACATAAGCTGCTTGGTGTTCAGTCAACTTCCACCCAACAACGGAAGTTGGCTCTCGCCAACAGCCGGGTGGCAGACCAGCTCCACTGCTCAACCAGTTGGAACTTGTCTGCACCTGTTAGCTCATCACATGACGTAATGCCTCAGGCCACTTCTATTGCTCGCCCCCCCCCCCCGCCCCTATAAAACACGAGGGCTAAACAACCAAAGGGCTAGTTGGTGAAGGGCAGGCAACTCGAAAGGTTGTCTCCCTGGACTCTGCTAAGGATTAGACCAAGCTTCTAAACTTGTGTTTAATGCCTAATATGTGTTCTCAGTGCAAGACCCCTAGCTTTGCAGTAAAAAGTAAATTGGTTTCGAGATAATTTCTTGGATTCACTCGTCTACTCCCTGAGTCGTCACGTAAACTATATTCGTAAACGATACAAAACTTATGTAACAAGATAACCAGATAAAAGAGAATGAGAAAAATGGTTTAATGGCTCACAAATTCCTGAAAGACATTACAATACCAACAACAGTAAGTCGGACATATAGAAAATCACAACTTGTTATTGCAATATTATTTTTTAGATTTTACAGGAAATTTCTGTTAGCTTTTTCATTTGTCATACGAATTCAAATTCGGTAAAACTGCAAGTTTTTAACGTAGAAAAATTATTGTATAGGCTACTGAAATTGACCTTGCAGGAAAGGTTATCAGAAATTTTAGTACAAAGTTGGACTAATTTCATAACTAGATTTCTAATTTTCCCACATTTTTCCCTCCTTATCGGTAAGGAAGTTGGGGGAGGGAGGAGGTCTACGATATTTTCCACGGGTCGGGGTTGCAAAGGCTGTGACTAGTGTGACTGAAGGGAGATGATTAAAAAAGGGAGAAATTTAGTGATGTCTTTTGTGTGCGGCCCCTTATTTTCCCGTTACCTACCCGACATCAAGGCTGGAATGGAGTTTAACTGTTGAACAGTACCGGGCCTTTAGCTTCGTTTTCAATTGTTTTCTTGGAGCTTCGTAACAGAAATTCTTGAATTATGTTGTAAAAAATTACCATAATTCAGTAAATTACTTACAACGATCTGCTTAATTTTTCTGCTTTAAAGCAAAGTACATAAGTGTGAAACCAAAGTAGAAAAGTGTTAAAGCTTAGGACAATAGCGTTAAATTCAAATGCATAAATGTTAAAGCGAAGTACAAAAGCGTTAAACCAAAGTCCAAAACCTGTAAAAAGAACCATGAAGTCTGATTTCTTTACTTCTTCTAGTAGGCAGCTATGGTCCACGTCGTTCTCTTTCTTGACTGACTAAATTTGCAATTTCTTTAACACCTCCTGTATCCATGTTTATATTAATTAAACTCTGTTTACAACTTTTAGCCAAATGTTTCTTAACGTACCCTTTATAATGGTGGTGCATTCTATGTTACCTTGTTCCGAAAATGGTGACAATTTTATCAGCATCCATAACCACGTACCAATAAGTGTGTACCAAATTGTACCAAATTGATATGGTATGTGCTTTGAAAGAAATCGTGTGGCCAGACAGACATACACAACTTTGACATTCAAATAAATTACAGAAACGAAATTAACAAGCTCCATTATGCTTTTTTCTTTGTTAGATTAATTATTTGTTTTTCCATTTAAATGGGTTTTGTTTTTCGTTTAAGTGAGTTTTAAGTGCTAGCCATGTCTGACACTCATAAAAATTGCGAATGAAAAATTTTTGGTGGGTTATTGATTTAGCCCACAATGTGTATTGTGTAAGGTAATAATCCGGTTGCCAGTCCATCTTGTTTTGGGCACCAAGCTTTATCCTGTATTTGTTGGAAAGAAAAAAGCGAAATGGGTGACATAATCGATCGAATTTGTTGGGATCATTGTTGAGAATGTGTAAAGAAGGCCTTTAATCCCCCTATAACCCTCCCTTCCCATTCCCTTCCCTCTCAACTGCCTCAACTCTTATTACTGCCTGCTAGAAGCATTTCTCAAATTATTGTTTTTCAGCTGGTAATAATACAAGGTGGATAACGTGCACCTCAACAAGAATCCAATATTAAATTGTTAGGTTCAGGAGCAGAATCTTGGGAATTTACGAAAGTGTAGAAGTTTCTTAGAACCGTCCGGGTCATTCTCTTCAAAGCCACGTCAAAATAATGGAGGGAAAAAAATAAAGCTGAACTGGTGTTTGCACTTGCCCTTATTATTTTTTTACGAGGTTTGTTTTCAACTTAGGGCGACATTAGAGTTGCATTTTGAAGCAATTCTCGACACACAAAAAAACGTTGCATGCATAGAAATGGCACCAAATGACTATTCAGTAAAGGAAAAAGTGTGGTTTTGCGTCCGGTAGTTCCACTGCTTTTGAATATTTTTAAACCAAATTCTTTATGTAGATAAATAATTTGGTTTACAGATAGTTTTATCACTGGTTTTCCAGCTACCTGGAAACGCTGGAAGATTCTGGAATTTCATAGCCCTTTTCCAGGCCTTGAAATATGTGAAATTCTGACAGATTGTCAAAATCAGAATGGAAAAATCTGTATTTTTCTCAGAACTTCATTTTCAGTCAATCAAATTGGTTAATATTACAATAAATATAATTTTTACCATAAAATTACCGCAAAAAGCTTTCCTTCTTGCAAAAGATGTGCTGCCATTTCGGAATTTAAAAAGAAAATAGTCGTATTAGGTCAATGCCACTTTTTTCTTTCAAAACTAACAATGTTTGTTCGTGTTCCTTGATTTTGACTATTTTGGTTCTAGCATGGATTAATTATAATTTTTAAATTTATTTTCGTAGAAACCGTCAACTTTTTTACTTATCGCGCCATGATCACTCTTACAGCCCATGCTAACTGGAATTACTGGGCCTGGAAAACGGCATGGAAAATAGAACTTTTGAAACTGGCATAGGCATGGAATTTGGTTTACTTTAGGCTGTAAATTGTATGTCGAACACTGATAGAACATAAAATTGTATTTGGTCAACATGCCCTGTTGACGTCCACACAACGCCCATTTGTGGTCAAGAGAAGACGCCTTTTTGACGTCCAGTGTTCGTCCAGCATGTCATAACGTCGTAAATGACTACACACTACTGGCTCGTGACTTTGTACTACATTTAACAAGCAGAGGCAAGGAAATCCTACAGAATGAACTTATCAAATTCCACACATCATGGGAAACTTTTTGTGTGGGGAAATCTCCAACATTTCCACTGCAAGCTCTTGTAATGCTACTGGCGCTAAGGGAGACCCTTTTTGCATTCTTCTAAACGCGCGCAGTATTGTCAAAAATTTTGGATGCTTTAGGGCCTTGGTGAATTAGGGTTTTTGTGGTAGAAACATGGCTCTACCAAGGGTTTACTGATCCTATGCTTGCAGATCTCAACACTTATATGAGGTACTTAGAAGAGATCGTGGGAGTAGGGGTGAAGGCTTGTTGATTCTCCATCGTATTGGTTTTCCTGTCATACTTGAAAATGTCTCATCGGAATTGGAAGGGTTGGCAATTGGAGAACCTAATCTCAAAATTACTTTATCTTATGCTACTTCCCTGACAGTCTTGACAACGAAAACGTTAATAATAGCTGTAATTTTATTTCACGCACGATGAGCTTGGGGCATTCTAATATAATCCTTGGGGACTTCAACCTTTCCACGGTCGATTGGGAACGAAATTCTGCTGAGGATTGCCATCATAGGTTCTTCTTGGACAGGATTGCTCCACTCGGTCTTACTCAGCTTGTAGACAAACCTACGAGAGGCCTAAATATTCTAGATCTTATTTTTACGCAGGGAGATCATGTAGTCTACGACGTGTTGGTCGGTGACCATTTTGGTAGAAGTGACCACTGTAGTGTTTCCTTTAGGGTAAATTCTTCTATCAATTGTATAAATTCAGAAGGTTTAAACTCTGGCTCCCTCTCCGCAGGAAAAGTAAATTTTATGAAACTTAGGATCTCGATAACTGATGTTAATTGGGAGGAACTTGTTTTTCAAACACACCCAGGTATTGAACAGGCCCAGTCTTGTTTCCATGATGTACTGAAAAACCACGTCGAACTGAGTAAGGAGAAACCAAAACAGTTCTCTAGTGCAACTAAATTTCCAAAACATATTAAATTCAACAGCGGCTCTGGAAAGTTTATAAAGGAAACCCACTTAGAGTAAATCTAACTAACTATCACGTCGTACCCAGGCTTTATTCTGACACTGTAGAGTCATGGTTTAAAGCTTTCGAAGAAAAACAATTCGCTTTGGGGATACAGCTGCACTTTTTAGGTTTTATAAACAGAAAACAAAAACTTCAAGAACACTTCGGGTTAAATTAGGAAATACATTCCTCACCGACCATTTTAGCAAGGCAGAAACTCTAAGCTCTATTTTTGCAACAAATTCTATTAAGGATGATGGTAACCAGTGCACTCCTCTGCCTCAAACAGAAAATCCATAGGATCAGTGCAACAAGGTTTTTTTTTCGGAGAAAACCATGTTAAGAGCTTTAGACAATCTTAAACCGAGCGTTTCTTGTAGTCCGAATGGCATGTCAGCGTACCTCCTTAAACAAATTAGCAGACAGATATGTGTTCCAGTAACTAGGTTATTTAATAGGTCATTTGAACAGGGAAGGCTGCCTTCAATCTGGAGCACTGCACTTGTGGTCCCTGTATTTAAAAAGGGTTCTCATTCGGACCCTACAAATTACCGACCAATTTCTCTTACATGTGCGATTTGTAGGGTTATGGAGTCAGTTATACGTGATACGATCATGTTATTTCTGGGAAAATATTCTATTATTGACAGAAATCAGTTTGGCTTTATGCCTGGCAAGTCTGCGTCTGACCAACTATTAATGGTGTTAGATCGCTGGTCCTTTGCTGCTGATGTGGGGGGTGCTGAGCGATACGATTTACTTCAACTTCAAGAAGGCATTTGAGTCGGTAATTCATCGTAAACTAATGATGTAGGTTAGCAGTTGTGGTATTTGTGGTCAACTTTGGAGATGGCTTTAGGCATTCCTTTGAAATCGTTCACAGAAGGTGGTTGTCGCGAATGTACGTTCCTCACGAGAAATGATCGTTGCGGGGTCCCACAGAGGTTCGTGCTCAGTCCCCTATTGTTCATTATTTATATAAACGACCTTAAGTTTGCATTTGATAACACCTACGGTTTTAAATTTGCCGACGATATAAAAATCGGGGCAGAAAATACTTGTTCAGGCCAATCTTTGGCTTTGGCAGAAGAAATCTTGCAAGTCAAGATGTGGTCCGAAACTTGCCAAATGCCACTTTCGGTGCATAAATGACTCGCTTTCCATGTTGGAAACTAGAATGACCGTCACTGCTACTTTCTTGAAAATGCTGTCCTACCATCACTTGATGAAGTAAAGGACCTTGGCATTTGGTTTACATCAGATCTGAAGTCATCCCTTCATTGCCAAAAGAGAATGGCATTTAAACGTTTGGCTGTTGTCAACAGATGCTTTATTTCTGGAAATCTGAAAACAAAATTTTGGGCATTCAAGGTCTTTGTTCGTCCCATATTGGAATATGCATCGCCTGTTTGGTCTCCTTATCTAGCGAAGTGCATTGATCTGTTGGAGTCGGTCCAGCGTAAATTCACCAAAAGACTGCCAGGCTTAAGGGACCTTCACCACACGGAAAGGCTTTCTAGATGTGGATTGGAACTTCTAGAGTTACGTAGGATTAGGTCAGACTTGGTCCTAACAAATAAGATTCTCCATGGTCTTACGTCGATCGATCTTCCGTTTTTTTGATTTTTACCTTCGGTAAACTTCACTAGAGGCCATCCGTGAAAAGTTGTAATACAGGAGTCCAAACCTAATAATATTGTAGGAAGCATTTTTTTCGCTTCAAGTCGTCAGGATTTGGAATACCCTAAGCTCAGAAATTGTGGGGAGAAACAGTGTACAGAGTTTCCGCGAGTCGTTCTGCTGAGACCTCCTACATACGTTCCTGGTCAGACCGAATTAAATAGGAGTTTTTAGATTCGGCCCGGAGTAATCGGCTCTCCACCCTTCCGGTTCCTGACCACACTGTAGCGAGGTAGACCCACAGTGAGATGGCGCCACAAGTTGTGATATACAATCTTATGTAATGTTGATTACTCATGTCTGGATAGAAGAGTTGTAGTGTTGTTGGCGTGTAACAAAGCTGGTAACCATGAAGCTCAGAGAGAAATGTGCAGTTAATTCTACCGAACAACATCATTTTGGAGCTTCCCCTCTACAAATTAGCACACGAACAAGGATCCAACCCTTCGGTAAGAATTACGGGCACAACTTTGACTTTACCCATTAATGCAAAGTGGGAAAACAGCGGCCAACGGAATTGAGTAGCGCGCGCTTTCAGAATGGCAGGATGCGGCGAACGACAAGACGAACATTGTGGCTACGATAGACTTTCGGTTACGGCAAATGGAAGTGTGAATCGGTTAACGAATCAGGAAAATTTTATTGAAATTAGGAAACGGCAGAAATTTAGTGCACCGTGCGGAATTTATCAGTTAGTGCGACGGACTGGGAATGACCAGACATAAGTGATCGATAAATGCCTGACGATCTTGCTGACAGTGCCAAGGCTCTTGAATGAACATCGGATCAGGTGTGCTAGGCGACGAAGAATGTTGGCGGTTGGACGCTAGAGAACATTTGAGAGAAAGAAAGAGTGATCGTACATGTCAAAACACGTTTCTACATGCAAAAGTTGTGGAAAGAGGATTCAAGCAGTAGAGCATGAAATTGATGCAGATTTTCGCTCTTACAAAGATTGGGACGATAACGAAATGTACGAGGCTCTGCGTTGTTTGACCTGGTATGATCGACGGGCGTTGGCACACAAATTAGAAGAGGTAGGACTAGTACAATCAATAAAGAAAGTCATTTTGAGAGAAAAATGACAAGAGATAACAAAGAACAAGGACAACGGTGGTACAACATAGATATTAACAGGTACACGATCCCGTCATTGTATCTCACGGAAAAGGAAGGCCGACGTGGTTTGTTCTCGTCCGGAGCATAATGGAGTGCTCGTCATTATTAAGCATTAGTTCTCATCATTCGCTTTCTACCTGCCGTCAAAGGATCAAAGGGTTTTAGCGAGCGTTAACCGCACCCGGTCATCTGCCCGACGAAGCCCTAAGGCCCTATATCTGCAACACCCGGAATGAATTCCCAGGAGGACCTGCCGTCTATGAAAGAACCAACAATGGACAAACAAGCAGCACCAGCGCTGCCGGAGTTACCCCAACACCAAGCACACGATGCAGCGGAAGATTTGCAATGTTCAGGAGCCGAAGGAGGTGGGCCCGTACGACTAGCGGATTTGGTGCAAATTGATCAAAAGCAGCACGACGATCATTTGGAAATCAGCGATCTACCACCGAAAATGCGCTTTCGCTTTAATTATGGAAGAACTTCAGGATGAACGGGGCTCACCGATGCGCATTAGGCACAAAGATGACATAGAAGGACCAACGGCGGCATTGATATTTCATCCCTTCATTGAACGTTGTCAGGAAAAACCCGTGGTCAGGATTCCCAAAATGCCGAATTTTACATTTGACTTATCTATCCCAGGACCAGAACAGACACCGAGAACGCTCCTCCCGTTGCAACGAGCACTCAACAAACTGCCTGCGGGTGCAGAGTCGTCGTCGTCTGACGGATAGTAACAAAATGTGAAAAACAGTCAACAGCTGCCGATTTTGACATTATAACTTTGAAAATTTTGAAAGTGTTGCAAAGTGTCTTAGTTTTAAGATTTTTGATAATTTAGTGATTGAGAACAATTTACGTTGAATTAGGGGATTTTGCAGAAGAATGCAGATTTTCTCGTTACTATGTTTTTCGTTACTGTGTTTGTGTTACTGTGTTTTTTTTCGTTATTGTGCAGAGCTTTTACACGTTAAGTAAGTTGTTTTTTGAAACTGTGAAGAACCGACATTCGTTAACGTGATTCCAATTGGGTAAAAGAAATACATTTTAGGCCAACTAGTTCTGTACTTTGGAAAAGCTTGAGATTTCATCAGAGTATAAAATGAGAAACGACCAGTTGATAATCGATGTAATTTGGGAGGAAGGTTTTGAGGTTTAACCATGCATTTGGTGAAGACTTGTGGTGATAAAAAAGTATTTCTGGTGCTGGATTGTGGAATTTCCAAGACAAAATAGGCGTCTAGAGCATATTCATGGTGGTTACACAAATTACATTTTTTTTTTAGTACAACTTATCTTTGTTAAGGGGTAATTTCGGCACAACGATAATACTATAATGGAACATAATCACTTTAGCAATAGCAAAGGTATTTAAGCATTGAGCATTGTTACGCATTTCTACGCATTATAAATAATTATTATGCATTATAAAGCATTATTGTTAAGCTCTGTGACAGGACGTACTAATGACGTATCATTGAGCATTATTACGCATTACTACGCATTATTACTAATTATGAAGCATTATTGGGCATTCCTATTAACCATGCTAATACAGTATTGATGATAATTCTTAAGCATCGCAACATAGAACAATGTAAGATTAAACTGATAACATTGCGACAGTAAACACACAGTGTGGTGATTTGCTCGCACGATAATTTTATAATTTTAACAAATGTCACTGGTGAAGAAGCACTGACTGACCTGTTCGAACCGGATGTAACTGTGGATGATTAGATCGATATGGGAATGAGGTTTGAATCGATCTAAGGGTTGATAGTTCCCCGTGGTTGTAGTAACCGTAAATGCGAAAGCACAACAAGCAAATATCGTTGAAATGTAGCCTGTAATTGGTGATGGATCTGTGTGGGGCTGGTGTATAATGATAGAACTTGGTAGGTGGCTTCCTGGGTAAGTGTGTTTACAGATGATGGTTGGCCGATATTTTGAGCCTGTACGAGAAAATAAATACAGGTAGATAACAGGTCACTGTTCCGCCGTCAAGTGTAAATCGGCTAGGAGGTGCAGGGAAGTGCGGGGTCCCATTCCCTTCCGGAATCGTTCAAGTGACGCTTTTAGAACATCTGGTAGATCCATGGAAACTGCACCAAATAGCTAAGTAAAACTGGTAGTATGTTTTAATGAGTCAAGTTGGGCTGGTAAAAAATTGGTAGTAAATTGAAGCCTAGGTAAGTGCTGGCTCAGGATTGGGAAAGTGGAGTGTAACGTTGTCAGAGTTGAAAATTAATTTTTTTTTGGTAGGCATGATTTGCTATAAAAAAAAGTGGAACCCACTTGGGACTTAAAAGGCTTTTGGCATAAATAACATCAGAAAGTAGAACCACGGGCAACTGGACATGCTGTTCAACGTTAAGTTGTGAATGACAGGTAATGTGACGACTAATATAGCCTACGTGACGAAGCATGTGTGTTTTGTAACCTGAATGGTGGAAGTAATGAAACCTAAGTGTAATGTCAATTACCCGAAGTAGTACAAGTGATGTAGCCTAAGCAAAGTGTTTTATGGCCTAAGTGGTGTCAGAGATGTAGCCTATGTGTTTTTCAAATCGTGAGTTGGAAGTATTGATGTCTAGGAAATTATGTCCGACATTGGGATAGGGATGTCCTGTGTGGGGAAAGACACTATGATGGAAAGAAAACTCAATGTTAGGCACAGAGAAAAAAAGGAAAAAAAAACACAACAGTGAACTCATTTGTACAATGTAGGCTAGGAGGGGGGCTAACAAGTAGACATGCTATGATAATCTTATGAAACTGTGATAAGCTATGGAAACTGATAAACCTGGTAATACGAGGTATGTACTTTAACATGTCAGACTAAGGATTTGTCCACGATTTCTCGGCGCAAGCGTCAGGGAATACGCCGGAGTATTCAGCTTGAGGAGGGATGATGTAACGAGGTAGAACCACAGTGAGATGGGGCCACATGTAGTTATATATAATCGTATGTAATGTTGATTACTCATGTCTGGATATCAGAGTTGTAGTATTGTTGGCGTGTAATAAACTTGGCAACCATGAACTCAGAGAGAAATGTGCAATTAATTCCACCGAACAACATCATTTTGGAGATTCCCCTCTACAACATTATGCGGCGAATTTTATTTTATAAATATAAAAAAAACTACAAACCAGTGAAGAAATGGTTTCGATTGGTAATGAAGATAATCTGTTCAGTGGGTCATTTTTGTCTTTTGGTTTTCGCTTCACAAGAAGCAATCTACATTATTAAGATCGTACTAGCCATACCGTTAATTCGCTTCGCTCACTCCATTGGCGTCGATCCATGCTTCATGTAATTTCTTTGATTCCAAGAGCATAAAAAAATCGATGTACTGATTATTTCAACACAAACTAGTTGCAATTGTTGCTCACAATTCGTTCATAACATTCCTCAGTACGTCTGCATTTTACCTACATCATTCAAAACGTACGATTTGTTTGCACGCGTGTACGTCTTCTCCTCCAGAAGTAATCCCTTACGAAGGTGAGAGATGAAGGATTGTGAGAGCAAAGCGAAAGACGTCTGAAAACGTTTAGTTTACGTGGAAATCGCTCGTTTTGCTCGCTCAAACCAAGCACCGCCGTGCTTCAGAAACACGAATGTTTGACACCCTTTTAAAACCAGGGGTCCTAGTCTCGAGTTGCGCTTACCAAAAAGCGCGCCAAAGTCATGGCTCGCCTATTCTAATGCACGTGACTTTTGATAAAGCCGCATGCGATTTGAAAACGATCAAGTCGAGACTAAGCCCCCAGGTCTATGGTTTTGATTTTACCATGCATTAAGTCAGTTGATGCAAAACCAATTTTAAGATCTATACGTGATACGTTGCAAATTGCGTGTTTCTCTTAGGTTTTTTTTTTTTTTGCGTGCCTCCTTTTCCAGGGGGTTCGCCTCGCTCGAGGAGGTTTGCATGAACAAACTATGACGTCATAAACCAACATCATTAGGGTAAAAAAAAAAACTTTGACGTTACTTTTGCAGGTTCTTTCGCGTATTTGAGGGTCATAATATCAAAATAAGCCTATCTAGGCCTATCCGAAGCTTAATTTAATTATCTTTCGTTTGGTCCTACTCCCATGTCTGTAGGTGCTTTGGTTCCAGAGGAGTAGAGGTACATCATACGTTTTTAATGATTTTAGATGTCTTGTTTGTTTTTAGTGTGTTGGTGAGTTAATGCTATCCACCCAAAACCATAACTGGTGTAAGAGACGCCGCCAAGTTTCAAAAAAGGGTCGGCCTTTCAAAGTAGGGATATCATTCAACCAGGGAAAGGCCACCAAGGTTAATCCTGTTAGCCAAGTTAATCGCACCTACTAATAGTTCGAAAGTTAAATGAAAACTAGAACATTGCTACTAGCAATCTTCAAGTTTTCATTCAACGCCCAAAGTATTATTAGGTGCGATTAACTTGACTAACAGAATTAACCTTGGAGGCCTTTCCCTGGTTGAATGATATCACTACTTTGAAAGGCCGATCCTTTTTTGAAAATTGGCGGCTTCTCTTATACCAGTTATGGTTTTGGGTGGATATCACAGCTTTCATAGGACTGTGAACGAACGAAGGATCAGGTTTAATCGTCCCCTCTACCTTTTCTGTCTGGAGGAATTTTATGTCTCTAAATTTGCTCATTCATAATTTTCACATTTGCCGTGGCCCAATTAGCCGGTACGTCAGCGAAATTGACACGGTTTGACGCTGATTTTCGTTCACTTCGTTCACTCAATCAGCGCATCCCTTCCCACTTGGCCTCACCTCGATTAACGTTAATCATCCAATCACTTAGTTATCATGGTGTACACGAACACATAATTATCCCTTTTATCGTCTTGGGGGAGATAATTTAGTTTGGATTCGTGTACCGTAACAAAAACCGACCAAACCTTTGCAATAAAATATACTCCGTCTCATAGTGAAACAACTATTTGCAACAACAATGAATTCTGGGCAAGTAGGTACTGAAACGATAAGCGTGTAACACTTAAGCATGTTATAATCTACTGTCGGATGACAATAAAAACAATGATTACAACAATAATTTTGCACTTACAAGCCACTTCAGAGCCATGTGCTTCTAGCTTCAACCCCCATTTTAGAAACAAGGCACTTCCCCATATGACGCTTTACCTGTCTACCGAAATTTAGATCTGGTAACTTTCCCTAATCAGCTTTAGACGTGTCGTTATACCCTATTAGAATTAACATGGAAGCCTGCGGACTAGTTACTAGCTAGTTGCTAGTCACCAGTAACACAAATTGAGGGCAACTTATTGAGGGCACGTTTTCTCCATGAAGGACACGTTCCCACATTTTTGTGTTGACGTTTTCTTCGTTACTGGACCCAAGACACCTGATTCAAACGATTTGCAAACGTTTCTACCGCATGGGGAATGCTGAAATCAGGTATAAGTTGGTTTCAGTTAAAAGACAAGGTCTACTAGTGCAGCCGCCTTTTTTTCATCAACAATCATTTTTTAACAATCAGATGTCTACAATCGGACGATCTACTGTTACTTGGCGGTACACACTAGCGTGTGTCTAGATTTTTGTTTATTAAGATTGTTTTTTGTTTTGTTGAGTTTAGTCTATTTTTTTAAAGATTTATTTGATCTTAGTGTGTTCTTTTAATTGTTGCCTTGGGTTCAGGTGCTGGTTTGTTGAATTTTTTTTTGAAAGAGTCAAGTGAACGTTTTTCTTTGGTTGAAGAGAACGAACTAGTTGCCTAGGATACCCCAAAATACCGTTAAGGCCACCGAAATGGGCCATGCTTCAAGGGCTACCGGGGGGGGGGGGAGGTATTGTTGTAAGTGTAGGTTAACCTACACTTACAACAATGCCCACCGAAGCGTTGCTAGCGGTAACGAATTTATGCCGACTTTTGTAACAATCACATATCGGTATAAAGTTTAAGATTATCATACAAAAACCACAAGTGTAAAGGGGCCAATCAAGTTTTCTCCGTAGAAAGTAGTCATATCAGGCCCAAAATGGCTACCACGTAGTTTGTAGTCCGAACCGTGATTATTCAAGCTTAACTGACAATCACATAGGTGTTAATTAAGATTGAGTGATCAGGGTTGAGACAGAAAACTTTGTGGCAGTCATTTTGGCTCGGGTATCACTACTTTCTATGGCTAAAACTTGATGGGTCCCCCCTTCTGGGTTTATGTGTAATATCACCCATTTTGGCAGTTTTATGGTTTTGCTTTAGTGAAAGTACTGACCGTGAGCTGCTTAAGAAAACAAAATTGTAAATAGTTTCTTGGAAAACCTAAAGGAAATCTTAACTATTGTATAATTAATGTTCGTTGATTAATTACATTACCAATAAAACGTTTGATTGTAACACAGAAACAAGTGAGCGCGATAAGCTAGTTTAGTTTAGCTTATTTATTTTCGTTAAGTTTTTTTTTTTTCATTTAGCAAGCACGAACCCAAACTGGGTTATCTGCCCCACGACGAAAAGAAAGACAATTTAGCTTGGGAAGCCAAGCAGGAAAATCCAAAATCTTTCGTTAAGTTGCTTTAATTTTTCATTTTTAGGGAACACTACGGGGGACAAGTTAGAATACAATAAATTTTAATAAAGCTTTGGCCCGGAGCCATCCGCCTAACTACATAATTTAACTTAGCCTACACTCCAATGCTCCAATAGTCAATGAGAGACAAGTTACAACTACATTCGATTTAATTGTGAAATCGGATGCATTGTTACCCGGCCATGTTGGACAATTACGTATCTCCCTCGTTATTTTTTTAGCCAATGGGAAAGGGTGATTTTCGACGTATGAGCCAATCACAGCCCGCCTATTCTGATCAGCACTCAATCGTCTACAAAGAGAGAGATTAATAAGTGATAAGCGCTCTAGAGCATTTTTCATAATCACGACTACTTGGCATCACACAACACCAGATTCGCACACTTAAAATTGCTAAGAAGGTTTAATTAATCACTTATTAAAGAATGAGCAGCTAAATTCAGTACGTAAGAAAAGTTTATGTAATGATACACTTGATTGTTTTCGACGGGACGTCAACTACAACAACGACTTCTGTTTCTGACTGGTGCTGACTAGTGAAACCGCCATAAAGAAGAGTTCTTTTAACATGGCGATAGATTTGGTCGTTAGGCCCGATTCGTTTATTGCTGCGGTAGGTAACGCATTACACGATAATAAATGTGCTTCACAGGCGCTGTACAATTTACTTACACGTCCTTATCCGCAATACGTTTTCACTCCAGGAATTGTCACTCGAACTTATTTTAACCGTTTTCAATAGCGAGGCCGTATTCGTTTTCATAGTAACCAAGACGGCGACAACTGACTGATTAAACTGGAGCTTAGACGGCGGGCTTCCACAGCGCAGCGGCAAAACGATTTGCGATTAGATAAATCCAATTAGATAATCGCAAAAACTGCCTGCAAATGACGAATATGGATGTAAAAACTATAGCTAATTTAACAGCTACATAAACGTTTGGGATAATTTTACTAATACTTAAATTAAGGATATTTAGTACATTCTGTGATCGTTTCTGCTGAGATACAACCTGCGAACGTCTGCAGACTGAAACGTATTAAAAAAAACGAAACTGAAACTCCGAAAATGAAAGGCTATTTTACGTAAGCCACAACTAATTGACTCGCTAAAAAATTAATAGAAGTACAACAACATTAATACAAAATGCAGAAATTCTTACACATGCCCATAAATGTTTGTAACTGATTTATTAATAAACTGATAAAGTAATTCTCGCGAGATACTCTGATTAAATACCCCTCCTGCAGCGGGTAGTTATCGATCTTTTTGAAGCATTCAACTTTTTGCTCCTTTAAACTCGTTCGTGCTTGACAATAAGTTTCCTCGTCACTTCGTGACTCGGGATCTTAATAATTAGCCAGCACAAGCATTCACGAGTTTAATGGGAGCAAAAACCTTCGTGCTGCAAAAAATTATAGATAACTACCCTTGCACTCGAGATATTACCTACTAGTTTTGCCCGTGCGCATGCTGCACAACCCCCCCCCCCACCCACGCCTCCCTCCAGGTGTTTGGTCTTTGGTTTTAAATTTATCAAACCGAAGACCGAACATGTGAATGGCACCCACATATGCCCTTTCCTCCACAATTACTTTAGCCCCAATCCCCACACTCCTGCCCCCTCCCCCATACACGATTGCCCGTCTCCCCCTCCCCGAAAATGTCGCCCCGTGACATTCTCCCTTTGGTACAGCCCCGGAAACGTCGCTGGCGTGTCTTTGACTAAAGGCTAAAAAAACCGTATCACTGAGAAATTCAGCATTCAGTAAGCAAGTAATCCCATGTTTAAGTTAATCCTTTGAAACAATTCACTTCGGTAGCGCGCATTGCACGTCACACACACTTGCCCTGGCACCCTCTCCCGTACCCACCGAAAATGCCGCCCCGTGACATTTCCCCTTTGGTGCAGCCCCGGAAAAATTCCACGCCTATGTTTGACTGAAGGCTACAAAAATCCCTGAGAAATCCAGCATTCAGTAAGCAAGTAATCCCATGTTTAGGTTAATCCTTTGAAACAATTCACTTCGGTAGCGCGCATTGCACGTCACACACACTTGCCCTGGCACCCTCTCCCCCACCCCCCGAAAACGCCGCCCCGTGACATTTCCCCTTTGGTGCAGCACCGGAAAAATAGCATGCCTATGTTTGACTGAAGGTTACAAAAAGCCCTGAGAAATCCAGCATTCAGTAAGCAAGTAACCCTATGTTTAAGTTAATCCTTTGAAACAATGTACCTCGGTACCGTGCATGGCGACTTGGTGCAAGCAACGATTGTTGCCGCCCACTTAAAAACAATTCCTGCTTCCTTTCGTATTGGGCCCAGGGATTTACGACCGGTTGTCTCTGCCTTGTTCAACGGTGAGTGGCAAGCTAGTTGGGCCACGGATTGCAAGGGGCGTGCCCTTTTTGACATCCACCCGTCGGTCGCTGATCCGAAGCCTTTGGGCAGGCTCTCGCGAGCAAGTGCGGGCCTGCTTTCAAGGCTTCGAACTGGCCATGTTCAACTTCGAGCTCACCTTTACAGGCTTGGTTGGTGCTGCTCTCCAGTGTGTGTTTGTGGTGAAGGAGAGGAGACTGTTAGTCATTTTCTCCTTTATTGCCGTCAGTGGGTCACCCACCGATGCCCCCCACTCAGTGTCGTGGGTGTTAACTTGCGGGATGTGTTAGGGGTGCCTCCACATGTGGGGAAACATGCCTTGTTTGCAGTTTTGGGTTTTTGTAAAGCCACCGGGCGGTTTTTGTAGTGGCCATGCTGTTGTTGTTGGCCCCCCTTCGTTCCAAATTGTACCTTTTGTGAATCAATGGTATAGCTGATAATGTTAGTTACGTGACATGGTGGAATTATGGTTGTGTCTCCTCTGTATAGTTTTTAAGTTAGATTTAAGTAGGCTAAGTAGATTACGAGTGTACGACGTTACCGTCTTTAGACTCGAATAAAGAAATCAAATCAAAACAATTCAACTCCTTTCTGGAAGTGAATATTTTGAAAATAAATGCGCCTATCCATCGTATCAGGCTGCCAACCTAAAATAAGAACCAATCGCCGTTTGGTTTAAAGTTGTCTCGTTTAGTAGACACGGGTTGTGTTTTTTTTTTTTTTTTTTTAGCTCAAACGCCGACAATGGCACATTCCACGCGACTAAAACTTTCTTGGTCGCTTTGGTACCACAACAATACAAAAAAACGAACTCAAAAACTGTGCGGCAGGTCTGGTAAGTGGCGCTATCTCTTCGAAGACTTTGAAAAAGTGTTATAACCCGAACTTGTAGTCCAAGGCCGTCAACAGACGGCGCTACGGCAGGTTTGGTAGTGGCGCCATCTGTTCGAAGACTTTGGAAAAGTGTCCTAATCCGAATTTGAAGGCGAATCCCGTCAACAGATGGCACTACAGGGTGGGGCACTTTATTGTACGACGGAATGGCGTGGCCGGTAACTTGGCCGGCTGCTCCGTATTATATATGTGGACTAGTTGTGCCCGTGCGCATGCTGCGCCCCCCACCCTCCGTCTCCCTCCAGGTGTTTGGTCTTTGGTTTAAAATTTATCAAACCGAAGACCGAATATGTGAATGGCTCCCACATATGCCCTCTCCCTCACAATTACTTTAACCCCCAATCCCCACACCCTGCCCCCTCCCGGCTTCGCATACGTTTCCCCGAATACACGCTTGCCCGCCTCCCCCTCCCCGAAAACGTCGCCCCGTGACATTCTCCCTTTGGTGCAGCCCCGGAAAAGTAGCTGCCGTGTGTTTGACTGAAGGCTAAAAAATGCCCTGAGAAAACCAGCATTCAGTAAGCAAGTAACCGTAAGTCAAAAGTCAAAGGATTTTAGCGAGCGTTAACCGCACCCGGTCATCTGCCCGACGAAGCCCTAAGGCCCTATGTCTGCAACACCCGGAATGGATTCTCAGGAGGTCACCCACCCAAGTACCAATCGGGGCCAATCGGGTAACCGTAAGTTAATCCTTTGAAACAATTCACCTCGGTACCGTGCGTTGCGACATTGTTGCAAGCAACGATTGTTGCCGCCCACTTAAAAACAATTCAACTCCTTTCTGGAAGTGAACATTTAGGAAATAATATTAGCTCACATAATAACTATACAGTTTTTTTTTTGTGTGTTTTTTTTTGGGGGGGGGGGGGGGGAAAGAACGTTATGTAATTTCTCGTGGGGAGGATGTCATGCCAAGTGTTACACCGGCGTTACAAGGAGGGAGGGGGAGGAGGAGGTCTAAATTGCTAGAACAAAGTGTTACGTAATTTATGAACACTCCCTAATGGTGCAATGAATGCAGACAAAATCATTAAATAACTCCTGTCAAAGCGATGTAAAGTATGGCGTGATATACGTAGTGGTTATAACATGGATTTTGCAATAATGGGCCTGTATAAGTGATTTAATGCACACTTTTGGTGAAGCGACGTCCTCGGAGCTGTGCAACATTCCTTTTGGGTTCGCCCCCTCGGACGATTCCACAGCTCCTCGTACGTCGCTTCACCAAAAGTGTGCATTATATCACATATCCCGGCCCACTGTTGCAAAATCCATGCTATAACCATTACGTATATCCCGCTTGCTATCACGGTGGAAGGTAGAGGGGCCGGGTATAATCAACCTAGTGTGGTATAATCACCTAATTTTACATTATACCCCGGGACCTTTTCGATGTACGCATGCGCAACTTGCCGATCTAAGCATAAAACAGACGACAACTGCTAGTTAACGACCACGGCGTTTGACTTGTTTATATACATACCCAAGAATTCTGAAGAATAGGGGGGGGGGAGGTACAACGATGTGGGAAGCTACAAGGCAGTCAGTTTTTGAAAGTTATCATTGCAAAAAGAATGGATTAAATTCCAATATGTTTAGACTTATTTGACGATTTTTCAAGAACGGTTTGTGCTATTGACACGCGGTAAAGCGCTCAAAAAGATGCTTCGAATGGTGTACTTCATTCTCAAGTTCCTTTAAATTTTGAAAAAAATTATTGAAAATAGAGGGGAAAATTTCCACTATGTTTAGACTTTTTCGAAGATTTCTCAAGAATGGTTTGTGCTATCGACACCAAATTTGGACTCAACACCTAACATTGTTAAAAAACGGTATTATCATACACGGCGATCGTATCGACCCAGTCGATTTTTCAGCCGCATGATAAGGTTTAGCCATCAAACAACCATTGATTGTTGGTCACCACGGAGGGGGGCCACGTTTTGAGATCATCCACGCCCCCCCCCCTCCCACCTTGCCCCCCTTAAATAAATTTTCCACTTCCGGTTCCTTTAGGAATAGGACAATGGTCCCAATTTGAAATAAGTATTAAAAAACATTTAAGCGTATAAAATACGGATGTAAGCCTTAAAAACCATAAAGCCCTAAAGGAAAAGATATTAGGAAAAGACATGTAATCCATCAGCGTCGCATTAATACGTGTAAAAGAATCTCCAGCGACCCAAAAAACAAGCTGGAGCTTCTTTTACACGTATTAGTGCGACGCTGATGGCTTACATGTCTTTTTCTAATATCTTTTCCTTTAGGGCTTTATGTTTGTTAAGGCTTAAATCCGTATTTTATACGCTTAAGCGTTTTTCAATACTAATATCCATTATTTTTTTCTTGTTTCAGCAAGAATTACACAGAAAAGAATACTGTAATCACCTTAAAATAACTGTTATAGACAGCCTTTTTAATACTCAATTTTAAGAGCTATAAAAATTGAAAATCGGTTCTTTGGTTCGATCTCTAGGTAAGAGCAAAATTTCCCCAAGAAGAATCACAACAATAAGAATGACTTGTGTACCAATTTTCAAGCTTTTAGCACGATTTGCACAAATTTGTGGGTCAAACCTCAGTGAGGTGGCACAGGGGCTCCTTCGGGGGTATTTCATGGGGGTTCCATGGTTGTGATTCGATTTATGCTGCTAAGAATGATGTCTACACCAAATTTCATGTTTTAAAGTCGATTTGCTGAAATTTAAAGCCAACATTTGCACGAATTTGTTTTGGTTATAACTCGTGCTGTTGTGGACCGATTTACATGCTGTTTTCTGCATTCACCATGAATTGACTGCCCGCACATATCTCAAATTGGGACCAATGTCGTATTCCTAAAGGAACCGGAAGTGGAAAATTTATTTAAGGGGAGCCGGGGTGGGGGGGGGGGGCACCCCTGGATGATCTCAAAATGTGGCCCCCTCCATGGTGACCAAATATCGATAGTTGTTTGATGGCGAAATCAAATCATACGGCTGCCAAATCCAATGGGTCGATACTTTTGACTCACCTTGTATATGATTAAGTCCTCTCTCCAGCAAAACTAAAACTATTAATTTCTCCGTTTCTATTCAATATATTTCGACCAAACTTGCAATTCCGTGCAAGAGTAAACGTACGGAGCCACACGAAAATTTGAAAACTGTTCACTTCTTGTTGGTGTTGTTGTTCCTGTTCTTGTTCTTGTTCTTGTGTGACACGGTTTCAGAAAAAAACTACTGCACCTACCTAAAATCTGAAACATGATCTAAGCCAGAAATTTCCCTGGGCTTCATCCTCACAGAGACCACTTTTCGATAGGTCCAGCCATTCAGGAGTTACAGGTCCCTGAACGATCATTTTGATTGTTATACATTTTTTAAATCATTGTCTGGCTGTTGCAGACATAGGGCCTTAGGGCTTCGGGCAGATGACCAGGAGTGGTTAACGCTCGTTAAACCCTTTAAACCCTTTAATCATTGTGATTAGGGAACAATACAACTCTGCAAACTCCATATCCATTCTTCGTGCACGTGGTAAGTCTTTGCTAAAAGTCGATTGTTGAAGGGCGAAATGAAAGATGGGATTCGGGCAGATAACCAGGAGTGGTTAACGCTCGTTAAACCCTTTGAAACCCTTTGAAAGATAGGGCGTACGGCTTCAGGCCAGGGCTCCGTATAAGTAATCATGAAAGAATCCGTGTTTCAGCTAAACGATATACATTTCAACCAAACTAAGCTACATTGTTAATTTCGGTTCGGCCTCGAAATTGGGAGATAGAAACGATAGAATGGTGTATTTATTTCGCAGATGCAGGCTTTCAGAGCTGAGTTGAATTGTTTAAAAGTAGCCAGCAACAATCGACTGCATGCATAAACCTTTGTAGCGCGACGCCATAGCTGTAAAAAAGGTACACGGATTACAAACAAAAACGTCCAGTGTGCCGTAAAAAAAGGGGGATATATGATTGAATTTTCACTTGTTAAAATGAACACGGATAAAAAATTGATTTTTAATTGAAATAATAAAATGTTTAACAACATAAAAAACATAAAAAATTTCATCTGTTTAGGTGCTGTTGTGCTTTACCAATCATGTATTTAAAACGTAAAGCACAACAGCACCTAAACAGATGGAATTTTCTCAATTGTACATTTTATTATTTCAATTAAAAATCATCAATTTTTATCCGTGTTCATTTTAACAAGTGAAAATTCAATCATATATCCCCCTTTTTTACGGCACACTTGACGTTTTTGTTTGTAATTTTGGTTTTTAATTATGGAAACCCCTAATTGAAGACCCCATAGTGAACACTCAGTTGGCATATTTTAACAGAATTAAGGCAGTGCTTATGCACCAAATGGTTTGCGGTTCGAGTCTGCCACCACCCAAATTTCTTATTCCATGCCATTAAGAATGACAGTAATAAAAGGTACCATTTATAGTGAGACTGACATGTCCAGTTAAAATGGCTTGTGGGCTACAAACCAAGAGAATGCTCGTTCAAGTCTGCTAACAGCCAACTAGTAAGTTACTGTTAATTTTTTTTCAAGCATTAAGAAATAACAGTGGTGGTACCCCCAAATTAAAGAGGGGTTCATTTCTAATTTCAAGAGGCCCTGAGAAGGTCCTGTAAAGGGTTTGATAGGAGGCAGTTAGGGGGTAGATGATTTAGGGAATAACTGGGAAAAATTGGCACCCCAGACAATGTTTTAGGCTTGTTTTTTATTGAATTTGAGGCAGATTGAGGAAGATAGAGGAGCCAAGTGGGCCAGGCAACATTGGGTACACTTTGAGCGACTTTTTTTTGAATTAGGCAAGTTTAAGAGGACCCATCAGACGATTTTGGTGTTAGTTTGACTGGCTTTGGGACTGTTTTTTTTTTTGGGGGGGGGGGGGGGTTTCCCCCAAAATAACCCAAAATATTACCCTTTTTGCAATGTTAGACCCATGGTACCTTGCTGCTACTCTTGCCCTAGACACCTAGTCAGCCTGAAGGCCAAACACACACTGACTGGTCATGAGATCTTGCTCAAAACACCTGGCATATTAATTACCTTTTAAAACCTTAATTAATTAATTGCCACCAACCCTTGGAATTACAACCCAATTTCAAAAACTAAAACATTGACAAAAGCCAAACAAAATGGCCGCCTAATTTATGCACAATCGAAAATGACCAATGACAGGATAGGAGACATATTTTTGACCGATGAGAACTCTTGATTCAATTTGGAAGAGTCCATTCTTGGCGGCCATTTTCCTGACTGAAACAGAACAAAATGGCCGCCCATTCTGGGTACGTTATGTTAAGGCAGGTTACTTGCAATCCTTTCATACAGATTCCAATTTGGTTCTGCAAAAACATGCTACCCCCCCCCCACCCCCGGGTAGATTCTGAACTTGCTCTCACTGCTATTTTTTTCCAGCTTCATGTGCATCCATACCAAATTTCATGCTTTTCGCAGCATGGCTTGATGGGTGCTTGTTCATAAATATTCAGTTTTAGCATTGAAATGGCTTTAATTCTTGCTAGAAATGGCTTAATTCCTGCTGTTTTGAGAGTTACTAAACGAATCAACCGATGGGCCAACAACCTTAAATTTCGTATCAGGTGCTACCACCAGTTGAGCACTTCACTCCCATATTTGTTTCATCTGTGCAGCAAAATTATTCTGAGAATTATGAACTAACTTATGTAGCCTTCTTTTTTCAATCTTGCGATTCTTAGCGGTGAAACTACCAAATCTCGCTATTTTGAGGTTTGATAACGAATCAAACAATGGCCCTACAATTTTAAATTTAGTATCAAGGGATACCCCAGAATAAGCACTCCACTCCCATGTTCATTTCGTATGTGTAGCGCAATTATTGTGCGAATTATGAACTCTGTTAAGTACAGATTTTTGTTGCGAGGGCTAGACTGCTTCGGGACAGTGTTGGATATTTCAAGTTTCTTCAACTGTCAGTCAAGCCGTATTTTTTTTTCAGTGAATAAAAATTTTTTACAAATTTACAGAAACCAATTAACGACGGACAAAATAGCCATAAAAAACTTAAATAAAAAATCGTGAAATCTGCCACACAGCAATTGAGCACTTGCTAGTGCATTGTACATACAAAATCGAGAGCATTTGCAAGTGGATTCCGGGAAGAAAGTTTTACAGACCCACAAATACGAAGTTTTTATACTATCTTCGTGAATCCTGGCCATATCAGCAGGGGAACTCGACGTATTCATTATGATTTTTGTATTTTAACATCGCACTTTATAATTTTTTTGGACAACTATCTTGTAATTTTTTTTAGGTATTCAATCTTATGATAACTATTGGCAAACAATTAAAAATTAGTATATGCGCACACACAGAGCCATCTCTCGGTGGATTTCAGCAAAGCGTGGTTGATGCGACGCCTTTAAGGGTGCCTTCACACGTAGCCACTCAGTGGTGCTTCTTCAGATGTGGCACTTTGATATTCTGTGGCACCTGGCACTTCTGCAGCGCCACACGTGTGAATGCCCCTACTCTGTTTTATGCTCCGCTACGAGTGGCGCTTCTCGGCAGTGCCACTAAATGGCTACGTGTGAAGGGAGCCTTAATGGGTGGAAGTCGCCGACGCAGCTGCATCGCCTCTAACTTCTCTCGTTGGAGACAAATAATTTTCTGAACTAATAAGCTAATAAAACGTAGAATTACGTTATAAATATTAATAAACATAAAGAATGTTTAGTCCCTTTTGTTATTATTCATTTTGAATTGGGATATACTCCAATAAAACAGCTTTTGTGGATAATACAGCAAAAAATATTTTCGCACTCAGCCTGTAACCAGACTAAAACTAACTCATGCTAATTAATTTGAAATTATACCTCTCGAGCTACGCGGTCGTGATATAATTGCTAAATAATTAGCATTCGTTAGTTTTAATGTTAGGTTACAGGCTTCGTGCGAAAACAGTAGCCGTATTAACGACAAAAGCTCTAGGGCTATTACTACTGAGTATCTCCCTCGTATTTGTTTAGCCAATGAGAAAGGGATATTGTTGACATATCAGCCAATTACAAAGCGCATATTTTGATAGCACACTGAATAGGCTACCAAGCGGGCGATTAAATAAGTGATAAGTGCTCTTGTGCATAGGCAGGAATCACAACTAGTTGGCATCACACAACTACAGATTAGCATACTTAAAATTGCTAATAAGGTTGAATTAATCACTTATTAAAAAATGAGAATCTAAATTCATTACGAGGAGATAAGTTTAGGCTAGGTTACATTTGATTGTTTGTGACGGGACGTCAATTGCTACAACGACTTCTAGCTCTTACTGGTGCTAACTAGTGAAACATTTTAAAGCCGGTAGCTTCGCTAATGGCGATCGAACTGATCGTTAGGCCCGATTCATTTATTCCTCATCATAATAAATATGCTTCAAGTGAGCTACACAATATACTTACGTGTCCGGAGTGCATCTTCAGTCAATAAATGGTCATGTGAAATTATTTCATAGTCCTACGTGTAAGCAGCGAATTTTTCAAGAAAACTCACTTTGTGAGGATAACACCATCTCTGGTATACTTCATGTCCACACCGACGAGAAACGTTTAGGCAGGGGTGCCCCCTGGAATCTGTTCAAAAAACAACATGGCGGCCATTTTTGTTTTTAAAATGGCCCCTATACAATACAAAAATTCAAAATCGTACTATCGTATGTAAGTGAGCTGTCAATTGCTAGGTTATAAGGTCTGCCGAATTCAAAAAAATGCTCTAAAGAGGTGCCAGGACTTCACACGACAAGATATCCAAGATGGCGGCAAAAATGGGGGCAAAATTCAAGTGTTTTCATAATTTTAAAGTATACTTATAGAGTAGGGTAGATTTGAATTATTCTTCAAAAAAGTGAGTTCGTTTGCAATGACCAGTAACTAGTAAAAATACCAGCTCAAATCCGTAGTGTATATGTGTTAGTGATTATGGGTTAAGCTGCGGTTGTTTCTCTATGCTACAGCCCTGCATTTTTCTTCAATTCACCGTAAGTTACATCTTTAAAGTGATGCGGTAGCAGTTTTAATTAAAATAAATGGAAGTATTTTGGCTTAGATATCAGATGGAGATGAATATTTTTCAACATGGATAATTAAAACGATTTATTGTAATTGGGAGCTACGCTACTGCATTTTATATACGGTGTAGCACTGTGACTTTTGTGTCTATTTATTACAAGTTACATCTTTAACCTGCTGCAGTAGCCGTTATAATTAAGATAAATGGATATAATTAGTTAGGCTCAGCTGAAAGATGGAGATGTATCTTTCCAACAAGCGTAATTAAACTACATCCATTAATCATCAACTTAGAGAGAATTGCCATAAGCATTGAGCTACAGCACAGATAAACACTTACAGCTCATCTCCTAATCACGAAAACCGTTTTTATTACCTATGTTGGAATATAAATTTCGCCACTTTTATATAATCCTAATTATATCCATTTATCATAATTAGAACTGTCACTGCATCACTTTAAAGATGTAACATTAGATGAATTGAAGAAGAAATCGTAGCTAAACAATTGTAGCTTATCCCCTAATTACGATGATCCGTTCTAATTACCCTTATTCGAAAATATACATCTCCATCTTTCATCTAAGCCTAATTACATCCATTTACCTTAATTAGAACGTCTACTGCAGCAGTTTAAAGATGTAACTTGTGGTAAATAGACACAAATTGCACACAACTACAGTGTAGATAAACTGCCGTAGCTTAGCTCCTAATTACAATTAAACTTTTTAATTTCCCTTGTTCCAAAATATACTTCTCCATCTTTCATCTAAGTTTACTTACACCTATTTGACTTAATTAGAACGGCGACTGCAACAGGTTAAAGATGTAACTTGTGGTAATTAAGACACAAAAAGTATACCACTACAGTGGAGATAAACCGCCGTAGCTTAGTTCCTAAATTACAATAAATCGTTTTAATTACCCTTGTTCCAAAATATTCTTCTCCGCCATCTGTTGAAAGACGTTGGAAAAGTGTCCCAACCCGAATTTGAAGGCGAATCCCCTCAACAGATGGCACTACAGGGTGGGGTACTTGATTGTACGACGGAATGGCGTGGCCGGTGGCCGCCTGCTCCGTATTATATATGTAGATAATCTAGAACACGCTAGTGTGTCGCGCCAAGTTAGGCAACAAACATCACAACAAACATCACATCAATTCAATTGT
>JAHWFP010119301.1:13555-35080 GCA_023313725.1 Lithobius niger | reverse complement strand
AGGGGCCGCCAAGTTCCGAATGGTTCGGCCCTTCAAAGGAGTAACATCAACGCACCAAAACATTCGCTAAGTTAATCGCACCGCTTAATAGTTCGAAGGTTAAATGAAAACTAGAACATTGCTACTATAAGTAGCAATGTTCAAGTTTTCATTTAACGTCCAAAGTATTATTCGTGCGATTAACTTGGCGAATGTTTTGGTGTGTTGATATCACTCCTTTGAAGGGCCGAACCATTCGGAACCTGGCGGCCCCTTTTACCAGTTTTGGTTTTTGATATGATATCAGTCCTTTTTTTTAAGATTGTGTATTAGACTCAATTCCACTACCGTGCAATGTGTAATAAAGTGGCACGTCAACAAGAAATTGGTTTGCCACAATTTGATACTACCTTTTGCCTATAGGCCGAACCATTCCCAACTTGGTCACCTTTTTATAGGTTTTTGATTTGGTTTTAATTTTATGGTAATTTGTTTTATTTTGTTAGTTTTGGCGTGTTAATATCACTCCTTTAAAGGGCCGAACCACTCTCAACTTGGTGACCTCTACACCAGTTTTTGGCTTTGTTTATTTTGCTTTGTTTTTAGAGTTGGTTTGTTTTTCGTGAACTGGACGTGAATACAATTTCTTTGGCAACGTTGTTTAGATTATCGTGCTACACTAGTGTGTGTCTAGGCACGCACGTCAGTATACACGTTGTCATTGTCCGAACTTTGGCTGTCCAATGAGAGACGATGCCGACAATACTAACAATGGTTACAACAATATTTTCGTACTTACGTGCCATCCCACGCCTTCCTCGTTACACCCCTAGGCTCCAAACCATAAAAGGTACGCAGTTCGTATTGTACTGCAGCCATTAGTCCAATTTCTTAGCTGGAAGCCTTCCCGTTATCTCGGTTTCGATGAATAATCACCCTATGGAAATTAACATAAGGATGAGCTAGCTAGTTACACATTTTCAACGTTATTGAGGGTCAGATTTTGCATTGAAAGCAGCTTAGCTGGCATTCCTACACGAGTTAATTTTCGTCAGGTAGGTCATTGCTCTTGATTTCAACGCAATTTTAGCTTTTGTACCGCATTATTATTTTCCCCAAGTACCTGAAATGTGCCCAACTATGCTTCAAGATATAAGACACTGACGCTATGGCGCCGCGCTACAATGGTTTACAACCTCGACAATGGAATTGATGTGATGTTTGTTGTGATGATTGTTGCCTAACTTGGCGCGACACACTACCGTGTGTCTAGATAGACAAGAGAACTAAGCATGTGACTAAATAATTGTGTTCCGAAGTGACGGCTAGGATATAGGGAGAGGGAGCGTGGTTGTGGGATTGTTTACTTTTGGTGTTTGGACCCGTGGGTGTCAGGAAAATCCCTAACATTAATTGCAGCAATAATTGTGCAACTCAGCCATTGACTTCAGCCCATACAACAGCGAGCCATGTCCTGCCGGTGCACGCAGATGAGGATTCGGCTGCAAGAGTCTCGCTGGGTTTGACAGACAAAGTCATGTTGTTTTTCCTTGATGCTTTTAGTGTTATAGTCAATATCACTTTGAACCTAGAATTAAAAATGGAAAACCTTTTGTTACAACATGCCAGCCTCTTGAATGATCAAGTTGAACAACAACTGAAACAACACAAAATAAGGATGTCAGATTTGTTTTCACCCGTCGATGGAATACTCAGAAACTGAAAGGGTGGGGTTGTTGTGACCACCATAGTGTACAAGCAAAATGACAGCAGACTGCGAGTAGCTTCCACTCATGTGAACAATCCTTCTAATGAGGAATGCGAAGCTGGGGCTTTTGCTTTACCTGAGTCTATGACGATTCGACATAATCGTTGGAAAAGGACAACATCTAATCAGAAAATGTGCTGGTTCCATTGTGAGAATATAACATAACTCAACGTGCGAATCGGAACGCTGCACACATTCAAATCCTGGGATAAAATAACACAACAAAAACACGGGAACAGTAGAATCGCTCAGGTTTATTGCAGGCTCGTAATAAACAGGAAAACATCGATGCAGTTTCCCGTGCATACAATAGCAGTAACGAGAACATACAGTTATCATTGGGAATTCCCATGCAAGATCCATCAAGGGGGGGGGGGGGTTACTAACCAACTCAAGAACATGTGTTTTGCCGGGCACCAATGTGCAACGTATAGCAAACTTCGTTCCTGAGGTCTTAGTGTCTGTGGGGAATTCGCCTTCCATTATTGTCACTGCCGGATCAAATAATATTCTGGTTGATTCTCCAAGCATCATTGTGGACCACCTATCTAACATCGTTCAAACAGTGCGTTCGCTCAAATCAAGAGCCAAACTGACATTTGTGGGCTTGTTCCCTCAGCATGCCAAAAACTTAAACCATGGAGATAATAATGTTGTGCGCACGAATACAAAACTGAAGCAACTGTGCATGGCCACTGGCTGTAATTACATCTCTGTCGATGAACAAATTATCTTGGGTAGGGGCTTGGTCTCACGTGACGATCTCCACTTGACACATACTGGAAAAATTGCTCTTCAGGAGGAGCTTGCGAGGGTGCTGTTTGGCCAGGGAAACTTGGAACTGTAAATCGGACGTTTGAGCACATACAGCTTAGGTGACTTTTGGGGGTAAGCTTACAGACGGGAGGATTCTTGGCTTAAACTGCGTTTTGCTTAACGCTCGACGTGTGATTGCCAATTTGTGTGATTTCCATGTCCTGTTAACTTTGCATAAATTTGATTTGCTCATCGTGGTTGAAACCTGGCTGAATTCCACCATGACTAATTGTATGGTCATTGGGGGCCACCCTTACGATGTTGTTAGGAGAGATCATGGTACTCGCCCTGGAGGTGTCATGGTGATCCACCGCAGAGGTATTGACCTTGTATTGGATAATACGTCTAGTGTGGCTGAGTCAATGACAGTAGTCCTCATTTCATGTGCGGCTTTATTAAATCTTCCATTAAACCGCACTTCTCTAATGTGGTCATTGGCGATTTTAACCTCTCTACTGTGAACTGGCAGTCAGTCAGTCCACCAAAACGCTGTCCACCAAAATTTTCTGGATGGAATTTTATTTGCCGTGTTTTTTAAAGTTCACTTGACTACCACCAGCATGTAATCATGTATGCTTCGTCGGATTCCTTAACTATTCATGACTACAAATTTACAATGGTCAGTGTTAGAAATAAATTCGAAAATTGTAATTTCTCCCATAATAGTTGTTCGATTTTCGGCAAATTTTGGCTCAGCAATACTAATTTGGGTATCAAGCGTTGTACCAAATTTCATTCCAATCCGATCTTTCGTTTGGGCTCCACCCAGACTAAAAATGTGCAACCAACCAACCAACCAACATTTTGCAATTTGGTGTCCGTTATAAGCTACGATTCGCTCGCTCGCTCCGCCAATTAGCCCACAGAAGCACTCACGAGTTTAATGGAAGCAAACACTTTCGTTTCCAAAAAATTATCGATAACTACCTTTTCACTCGGGATATTACTAATGATAACAGATGGCACGTTCCCAACTTTCGCGAAAACAGCATTACAAATGATTTTCAGTTAAAACCTCCCCAAATGTCAAACCAAAGAAGGCATCTGTTGGAGTCAAACGTGAACTGAATGTCAAACTTAAAGCATATCGGTGGTGTAAATTATTTATCTGAATGGAATTAGCTAATAAATAGTTGACGGAGCGAGGCGAGCGAAGCGAGGCGAGCAAAGCGAGCATAGCGTAGCCTAAAACGAACACCAAATTGCAAAATGTTTGTTGGTTGGTTGGTTGTTGGTTCTACTTTTGTAGTCTGGGTGGTGCCGCTTTTCATACATAATTAAAAGAAATAGACAACTTTAAATGATAGATATTTTTATGAGTATCCGTTTTTGAAGTAAGAAATATTACAATGCATAGTCAACGTTTTTTTAATGAGACACTTAAGTGAAAATTAAAAAAGCTACAATATCGTTGTAAAAGTGTGTAGCAATGTAGTCGAATGGATAATGGTGTAAAAACCCTTGAAGTGTGAATTGTATGCTGCAGCATTTTTATTGAGAAGCCGTTTATTATCTACGGTCGAGCTGATTTTGTAAGGTGTGTGCTACTTCAAATGCTAAGCTTCAGCAGGTCCCCTTTTCGGCAAAACAATGAATGACATTAACAAAAATTCGTATGTTTTATAAAAAAAAAAGCATGTTAACTTTTCGTGTTTTTTTCCTTCTATTTGTCCTATAGGTTAATTGCTAGAAAATTCTTATTCATCGCATTTACATGACACAGTGCAAGAGTGCATTTTTTAGGGTACTTCTACTCCAAAGCAGGGGGGGGGGGAGGCTCCCGCTTCAAAATCCTTTACACATTCATATATCTTTCAAATTTGGCGTTACTGGTTATTAGTGCTAAAAATTGTTTAAAATATGAGTAATAGAAACTGTGCCAGTCTAAAAAGTGTTCGGTAATGAGAAAGCGCGTCCGTTACTCTGTCCAGTAGCACAGACAAGAAAAATTGTAGAGGGGGACGAATAAATCCAGCTCGGGGTCTGGGGAAGAGCTTCCCTAGAGCATTCCGAGGAACTGAAGCATTTTATGGTCCATCACTGCTGAATCCGGGTTCTTTACAGTACTTATTCATTTCACATATTCTGGTAGAATTTCTGTAGCATTATGACACAATGGGGGAAGAAGTATCGTTATGTCTTTGTTACACGAATCTTATAAAATATTAAGTGTGTGACACTGCACCTTCTTATAAATGAAGGTTGTTACAGTGTAAGATGGATTCGTTCTGGCAATCAATCCTTAGAATTAATATTGTAGTACGAATTTCGTGTTTAACGAATGTGAGACAATACATATTTCAGTACGCAATTGTGGGAAAACCTTAAAATGCATATTTTGTGATGCTGCATTCTAAACTGTTTAAAAGAAGTCTCTTTCAAACGTTATTTTTATAAACCACCCGTTATGAAACACATAATAATGATGTTGCATAGCATATTTTACTTTGATGAGACACTTAAGAACTTAGTAATAAAGCTTATTAATCAATCCTTAGAATTAATATTGTAGTACGAATTTCGTGTTTAACGAATGTGAGACAATACATATTTCAGTACACAATTGTGGGAAAACCTTAAAATGCATATTTTGTGATGCTGCATTCTAAACTGTTTAAAAGAAGTCTCTTTCAAACGTTGTTTTTATAAACCACCAGTTATGAAACATATAATAATGATGTTGCATAGCATATTTTACTTTGATGAGACACTTAAGAACTTATTAATAAAGCTGCACTTTCGTTAAAGTAGTTTTGAAGTACCGTAATTGAATGTTTAATGGTGTGAAGCCTTGGAAGTGTTAATTGTGTGATGCTACAATTTTACTTCTACAGTAACTAATATCATTGGGTTATTTTGCCTGTCGAGCAATGACCTAAATAACGAGGGAGGGGGAGCAGGGAGGTCAAGCGCCCCCCCCCCCCCACCTCCCCAAAAAAAGAAGCCGAGGCGTAATTTTGTCTTCGATAGTGACCTTTAAACGTTTTATTTTTTTGTAGCCATAATAATTATACAGTATGCAAATGACGAAAATAGTCATTCAATAAAAATGAAGCGGTTGTAAGTTTTCTAGTTTTCCTCATGACAGCTTACGTGCACGGTGTGGGAAATTATCTGGTGCGGGTGCAGTCACCAAAGCATCTACAGCACTGAGATTACACACCTGACACTTAGGAAGAATGTTTGTCCCTAAGATCGGGGGAGGGGGAGGAAATGCATGACTTTACATAGGGGCACCCTGCCCCCCTCTACCCCCTAGTTACCAAATTTATTTCTGTTCCCAACAATAAACATGACTAATATTGGTTGGCAGTTGATTCCTGACACCTCCCATACTGTAAAGAGAGCAGGGACTATCACCTATGCCTGTTCGTCGATTGATGACGAAGGGTGGGGGGGGGGATGATTAAAATAGCTTATTTCTTGAGAAGTAATACTTACTTGAGACGTATTGCCTGAACGTTCCCATCCCAGGGGTGTTTTTTTTTTCTGTTTAGTTTAAGGAACATAGATAAACTTTGTATGGGGGGAGGACCCAGTGCTGTAGGACCTTTGATGGGTGCACCATACAATTTCCTGCACCGTGTAGGAAAGACTCATGTGGGCGTGTGGATTACATTGAAGTTGTAATAACACGCATCCCGTTTATCCAATTAGCATGCTATTTTCGGCTAACACGTTGTCTGCGCCATGCGTATATTTCCCCAATTGGAAGCAAACGGCTACTTCTCACCGGAAAAAAGTTACATTTTTTTATCTGGGGGTTGAGGGGGACTGGGCCCCCAACGCAAGCTCAGTGGGTGGCCCCCATCTTAGGGAAAAAACAAAGTCCTATGATTCAGGTGTCTAGTTCCAATTGTGTAGAGCATTTAATGGGGTGCAACGGACTTTTGGACCACCATGTACATCCCAAACCCGACTAGGTTCACTTTTCTGCAAAACAACTACCTGAAGATTAAAAAAAAAATTAGTTTAACTTCCGTTTTATTTGCTATAGGTTATCTCACGACGTAAAGTAGCAACTGCTAGAAAATTATTAGGATTGGTAGTTGGTACCTGACGACAGTGAACATGAGCGCGAATGGTTTTCAGGGCACTTTCTCTCCGAATGCTAACGGGTGGGCAATTTAAAAAAAATGGATCGATGGCACAATAACAAACCAAGCCATTATGAAAACTGAGCTGAATTATTTTGCAATTTTGTTTATTAACTGTTAATACTTTACAATAATAATACAGCCAGGGGCATAACAGGCACGTTGTTCCGGCTAGGAGTGAAGAGTTGGAGGGGGAGGGGAGAAGGTTTATTTTAAACTACGTGATATCCAAAATCGCGACCATAAAATTAAAAAAAAAATTGTTTGTGTCTTCGGTTTGGGACCAGAGATATTTTTTTCCGACCCGTGACCCACTTGACCCACTCGAGCCCTGACCCACGACCCACTTGACCCACCCACTAAAAAACCGAAATATGGCCCACCATGACCCATCCCACGCCATGAAAAAAATAAAATTTCAAATAGTCAAATTAAAGCCTTTACTACGGGTTTTAAGCATTCTGGGGGAAACTATTTTAGAAACAGAAAAATTTTTAAAGAGTACTAGTAAGACTACGGAAGTGTCAAATAACGTACTTAAGAAATTACCGTTGGTCGGTGGGTGAACGGTCTTGACCCATGACCCACTTGACCCACGATAAAAATGTAACCCATTTGACCCATGGGCCAGTTCCATCTCTGTTTGGGACGCTCGACCACTTCGACTTTTCCTCCCCTTCTGCCCCCCCCCCCCCTTCCCTACAAGAAATCACCTTTTTGCAACCCCATAATTGGAAAGGACAACCCCCGGATAATAAGTCTGCACCGTAGATCTTTGAACTAATATTCTAGTAAGTAACCCTACCAACCAAAGGATAATTTTAAATGAACATTTAACATTGTTTTTCTAAATATTTTTTTCCGGAGAGAAAAATGTTTGTAGTGAAAATGTCTGGGGCTAATTGGGATGGGGGTGGCTGAGGGAGGGTATGCTCACTGTCGTTTTTGAAGAGAGGGGTGGGGGAAGCAAATATCCGTGAATCGTTTATTTGTGTTAGACGGTATATAACGATAGGGTTTCACCAAGGAAAGCATACACGTGTAAATGGTTCAAGCCCCAACATGGTTTATCAGGCAGTGTCTTTCGGTAATTACTCAATGACGCTGATTGAAAATCATGGTGCTATTCAGGCCCCGATTAAGATATTGTGGGGCCCCGAGGTAAACCAGAAAATGTCTAAAAGTCCAAAGGGTTTTTTTTTAAGAGTTTCAGGATAAAAAATCCTATTCAGTTTGAAAAGTTGGTAAAATTATGCGAAAAACAAAAGTCACGAGGTTAGAAGGTACAACTTAATGCGGTTACATGTAACGTCCCGACTTTTTTCTCAAGTTTGGTCAGCGTATTTGTGAACTCGATCCCCCTTTCCTTGACACTTGACAGGTCCTAAAAGTACCCCCCCCCCCACCCCAACGAGAGGATAACAAAAATCCATGACCTCGCCCTAACCCGGAGATAAATAATGACCGATCTGTTACAATAACCTTGTGCCTCTGGTCCTCAGGATTGAACAACGTGTTAATAAACGAGGGGGTGTCACAGCCACGTGTGAGGAATTGGCGAGGAATTACTTGAAGACAACTCAAGTAACAAACAATTAGTTAACAAATTAAAGAACTGACGTGATCAAATAAGCTGTAAACATGACATTAAAAATATCAGGAAACAAATTAATCAAATTTGTGCGAACTTCGACAGACGGCATGCCCTATTACTCAAGGCAAAACATATGGTATGGGCTGCGAAGAATTCGTATACCGTCGCACACGCTCTAACTCGAGTATTGTTGAAGCGAAAATAACTGCTCAGAAAAAAAAAACTTCTAAGTTTCCCTGACATACCGTCCAAGCTTGTAGCACACTACTCCGTTCCGACGACTGAAGCAACGGATGGTGCAGCGTACATTACTTCCATCACTGACCGTTTCAGTCGGCTCCGCCGAGCTTTTAAATTTTGATCGTGCACATAGTGGCAATGCAAATGAAGGAGGACTTGTAGTGACCTTGAGTAGGTAATTGAATATAAAGTCTTAGTATATTAGGGATTAATTCTTTGCGCTCGGGCATGACGACATAAGTCCAGAAGGCAACTGAAATACGTTCGCGTCTGTAGTTAGTAGGGGAAAGGCGTTGTGCGCCATAGAGTTAGATATATTATATTGTTACACCAGAGAGGGAACATTCGCGTCAAAGTCTGTCCGTGCGTAATCACCGCCGCCAGGAGCCAGGTCGGAGCCACCTTCGATTTGAGAACAACTTCGTACGTACTAGAGGTGTGCGTCCCCAACAGCCAAATCAAACGTAACTTAACGCCGCCGCTGGCAGATTCGGATCCTGACATCGCGTTTATGTGTTAGTTAGTGTCAAATAGTTACTAAAAGTGAAGTATAAATTTATTTATGCTTTCGAAATAACTGAATTACTTGGAACTTGAAACAAAATTTGGCAAATTGGAAACATTATGCTTCATTGTGATGTACTTCATTGCTTTACATGCTAAAAATGAAATAAAATCAAGTTGGATTATTTCATCTTGCAACAGCAAATGTGAAGTGGAACAGTAGAGCAAAGAGAGGGAGCGGGGTGGTAAGGGGCAGCCCCTTCCCCCACCCGTCCAAAAAAAACCTAACAATGCCGAGTGGGAATAAATATCGCGTCGAGCCGATTGGGAAAACGATTTATTTCCTATTTTCTTCAAAACTTTGATGAAACCATACATGACGTATAGGACCGGTCATTATATCGCCGAGGGGGGGGGGGGGGCGGAGTCGTCACTGGTGTGCTCCACAATGGCAGCCATCAATTTCATGTCAATATGTTAACCCTACCAAGATATCCCTTTAACTACTAATAGGCTATTCCATAATTATATATTGTATTAAGTTGCATCACATGACTTCCTGTTACACTTGTATTTAAAGAGAAGTAAACAGGAAGTTCGCTGTCTTATCAGCTGTAGCCTACACTCTGGTAGTCCGTGTGTTTATTACCATTGGTGCCCACGCTGGGCTAAGGTGTGTCCCCGCCTAGGACATCAGTTGGCGACGAATCCGGTACCTTTGGTAATCTTTAAAAACTTAAGCTTAAACTGATAGGTCTTCAACCACATCTTTGCTCCATATTTGTGGTAGTTGCAATTTTTTTTCATTTTGGCAATGAAAATTAGTGTTCTGAATTCCTATCAGAGTTTAAACTTTTTTCAAACAGGGTAATTTTGTCGTGGTAGTGCTGTGTGGTACGAAATGATAACAGTTAAATTTAGTACCTTAACAACTAGAACCGAAGTGGGCAATTGGATTTTTTATGGTTAATTTTACCTTGGCAGTGTTCTAGAGCGACGCACTGGCGTGTCCGCACAGGCAGTATTATAAACCTGATGGTTCGAAAAATGCGCTGCTAAATTAACCCTTGTAAATTCGATTGTGCCATTGCCCATATTCGGGCTGGTGTGTGCCGGTGTAAAATTTAACACCGTAGGTTTATGCTCAAACTTAGTGAAATCTGGTCTGCGCTGAGGCTTAGGCCAGAAGTGTTGTTTTGTAAAACGTTGCAAATGGTGAACGTAAAACATTTTTTCAAAGCCTAGTCCCTTTAAATTTAACTTGTAGGCAGTTAATTTATACAACTAGGTAGGCTACAGTCAAGCTGGATTTATTTCTGTTTTAAATAAGTGACCGGTAGTCTTGAGTGCTCCAGTTTAATCCTTGCATGTTAAACAGGATTGTAATTAAATTTAATTAAATTTAATTTTGTAGGCTTATGCCAAAGACAGGTGTCGGTAGCAAACCACCTGTAACTGCTAAAATTAGCAGTGAAAGTGAAACTGAAAATAATTCAGTAGTGAACGCAAGCGTTAATGAAACTAGTTCTAATTTAAATCTAAATTTTGAATCTAATGATAGTGAAGACGACGTCAACACGGGTTCGTCTAAAACCGCTGGTTTATTTTCGGAATTCGATTACGAATCTGACACATGGGAGAAATACTCCAACCGAATTAGTTATTTTTTTAAAGCTAAAGAAATACCAGCAACCAAGCAAGGTAATTTTCTAATGGCATCTGTAGGCCAGAAAATGTTTGATAGAATTCTGAATATCCTCTCACCTGATTTGCCCGACTCATTAACATTTGATGAGCTCCTTAAAAAAAGTATTAGACGACTTTGAGCCAGTGCCCTCCGTGGTATCTGAGCGTGTTAAATTCTTTAGAAGATCGCAAAAATCAGATGAAAGTATCGGGGAATATTTAGCTGCATTAAAGCTAATGACGAAGTATTGTGACTTCGCTAAAATTAAAGATATTAACAGCGAAATGATTAGGGATCGCCTAATTGGGGGGATCCAATCAGAAGTCATTCAATACGAGTTGTTGAAGCAGACTCTGGATTTAAAGGCTACAACATCCTTAGCTTTATCCTTAGAATCTGCTGAAACGGACCAAAGCGTTTTGAGAAGCCATTCTAGAGCTGTTAACTACGTAGCTAAAAAATCGAGCAAAACATCAAGTAGGCCTAAATCCACTAAGGATTTCATTTGCTATTGTTGCGGCAAAAATGGCCACGTGAAAACACGTTGTAAATATCGAGACGATACATGTGGCCGTTGCCGCACTGTCGGCCATTTAAAAGCCGTGTGCCGTAAAGCTAGCCATTCGAATAGAACTTTAAAATCACTCGCCCACCCTAAAGCAAGTTCTAGCACAAATTTTAAGGCTAGGCCGAACACAAAACAAAAGTATAGCTATAAAAAACTCGTCAACAAACTCGAATGCGATAGCGAAAGTGATAGTGATCAAGACCAGGATGTTGAAGCCGAAAATTCAGAGTCTGGTTCCGGGTCTGATAACGATTCAGACAACGACTATCTTGTACTGAAAAATAATACTCTTGGACTGAGTCAGGCTGCGGACCAGATTTCAATTCCCCTACAAACCAACGAAATAATAGTAGTAGTTAATTCTATGAAAATCCATAAATGGAAAATGCCAGTCTGCCTAAATGGTGTCAAGTTAGATATGGAACTTGATTCCGGGGCAGATGCATCCATTATCCCTATTGAGTGGCATCAAAAATATTTTGCGGACTGTCCTTTAAAACTCAGTCCGTACTCGATACACTCATACACTGACGGAATTGAGAACACGATTTACACTGTAAGTCTGAAGGTTGAAGTGCAAGGTCAAATTGAACATTTGGATGCTTTAGTTTCAAAATTATATAAACCTGCATTAATGGGAAAGGATTGGCTTTCTATTTTTCGAGTTAATTTTCATCCTTTTTACGACGTACAAACGAAAGTAAAACCTAAGAAAAGTGTTAAGAAAATTAAAACTAGCATTACGCCAGTTGACACTTCCGAAATAGTAAAGGGTTTCCCGGAGCTATTTTCTGAAGGCATAGGTAAGTTTAAGAATTTTAAAGCCAAAATTCATTTAAAACCTGATGCCAAGCCTGTGTAAAGTCGTGCAAGACCAGTTCGTTAGCACTCAAAGAAAAGGTTAACGAAGAAATTCGTAGATTGGTTGGCCTTGTAATTCTAGAGCCTGTGAAAACTTCTCAGTGGTCTACGCCGATCGTCATAGTTCACAAAGTGGATGGTCAAATCCGAGTGATTGGTGATTATAAAACCACCGTGAATCAACTCGAAGTCGACCACTATCCAGTTCCCACGGCCGCAGACTTATTCAGTGAATTAGCAGGCAGTGACACTTTTTCCCTTATCGATATTAAGGATGCATTTCTGCAAATTGAACTCGACAAAGAGTCACAAGAAGCTTTCACAATAAATACACCCCTGGGTTTGTTTATATGGCTTCGCGTACCCCTGGGCCTAGCGTCCAGTCCTGGAATTTTCCAGAGGGTAATGACTCAAGTCACCAGTAAAATCACCAAATGTCTCCCGTTTTATGATGACATCCTGGTGACCGGGAAGGGGGGTGAGCATGACGAATCGTTAAATAAACTGTTAAATGCTTTACAAGATGCAGGAGCCAAACTTAGGATCGAGAAGTGCAAACTGTCGCGGCCTGAATTAAAATATTTAGGCCACATGATAAATGCAGAAGGCTTGCATACACTCCCTGAGGTTATCGAAGCAGTCACAAACGCTCCTAACCCAACATGTATTCAAGAGCTACAGAGCTTTCTGGGTTTTGTAAACCATTACTCAAAATATCTACCGAATCTCGCTCATATTCTGTCACCAGTAACACGTTTGTTAAGCCCAAGTGTGAAGTGGGTTTGGGGGGCAGAATGCGACCGAGCCGTGAGTAAAGTAAAAGAATTATTTCTTAAATCAAAAGTTTTGGTTCATTACGATCCGAAATTAAAGCTCAAACTCGTTTGTGACGGCTCACCCTACGGGGTCGGCGTGTACCTTATGCATGTCATGAAAAACGGTGAATCACGGCCGATAGCTTTCGCTTCACGTAAGCTCACTCAAGCGGAAAGGGGCTACTTGCATTTTGATCGGGAAGCTCTCAGCGTGGCTTGGGGAGTGAAACATGAATACGTTTATGGTCAGCGATTCATACTGCAGTCTGTTCAGAAGATTTTAGTTTGGATTTTTGGCCCTAAAAAAGGAATACCGCAGATGGCAGCCGCCAGAGTTTAGCGTTGGGCAGTGATGCTTAATGCTTACGATTACGAATTCGAACACATTCCCGGTAAACTTAACTTGACGGCAGACGCATTATCGCACCTTCCCTTCCCAAATACCGAGGAATTCGAGAAAGCAGAAGAGCAGTACGATATTCTTGCTTTAGAAACTATTTCCAATCTTCCAGTTTTAAACGAGACACTCGTTCTTGAAAGTAAACGTGATAAAATTCTTTCAAAAGTTTATCGTTATGTGAACCATGGCTGGCATGACAAATGCGAAATTCCTTATCTGTTACCGTACCTCACACGTCGTGCTGAAATCTCGGTCGAAAACGAAACCTTATTTTGGGGGTATAGAGTCCTGGTGCCGACGGCCTTGCGGAGACAAATCTTGAAAGATCTACACAGTGCTCACTTAGGCATAGTTAAATTGAAAAATCTAAATACAGATGCAAACCTATTTACGTTGCTTTTTGGACTTATATGTCAGACTACCTGAGCGAGGAATCGAACCCAGAACCTTGGAAACCAAAGGCCAAGGTCCTACCGCTGAACCATGCTGACACGGCCTTACCAAAGGCCAAGGTCCAAGGTCCTGGGTTCGATTCCTCGCTCAGGCAGTCTGACATATAAGTCCAAAAGGCAACGTAAATAGGTTTGCATCTGTATTTAGTTATTTCTTGTGAGCCTTTGGCTTTCCCGTCTTTAAATTGAAAAGTTTAGCTAGACAAAAAGTCTGGTGGCCTAAGATTGACTTTGACATTGAAAATAAAGTCAAATCATGTCAAAATTGTCAAGAGTATAAAGATACTCAAACGTCAGGTCCTAAGCATACGTGGGAATATCCACTAAAACCAAATAATTGTCTTCACGCTGATTTTCTCGGACCGATGGACAATTACATGATTTTCATTCCAGTAGACGCACATTCAAAAATTCCTTTTGTGCATAAAATGAAGTCAACAACGTCCGCGCGTGTCATTGACGTTTTAAACAATCATATAGCTTTATATGGTTTAATGGACAGCTTAGTTACGGACAATGCTGCCCAATTTTTGTCTTCAGAATTCCAAAATTGGTTAAAATCCAATGGAATTAGGCACATGACCGGGCCAAGTTTTGCGCCCTGGACCAACGGTTTGGCTGAGGTACACGTCCATAATTTCAAGAGAGTCTACAAAGCTGCGCGGCGACAGGGGTCTACTATTCAAGAGAGTATAAATTCGTGTTATCAGCACGAATCACTATCTCCGCTACCATGCAAGCAACACCCGAAAATTTATATTTTAACCGAGAATTAAAGTCTCGGCTGGATTTATTGTTCCCTGATCCTATTGCAGCCGTTCGCCGTAAACGAGTACAGAGCACCCACCATCGTGAGTTGAAAACGTATCAAATAGGTGAGAAGGTTTGGTATCGTGACTTTTCAACGACAAATGATAGGCTATGGTCAGTTGGTATTGTTAACCAAATATGTAGTAATCAATCCTATATATCGTTGATACTAACGGTAATACGATTCGCAAACATCGCGAACAGCTAAGGTTACATACCGCCGAAAATGATTATCCAGAGCAGCCAACAAACGCACTAATTCCGACGGCGAAAAGCAGTAATTCTTTCGTGCATAATAATGAGGAACATCACTCAAATTTCAAATGCATGTCTTTTGGCGGCAAGCAACGTGAAAAGCCAAGTTTCGCTGACGTAGTTCCTGAGCGTCGATCTCTCGGCCAATCCAGAAAGTCAGTTTCTGTAACCGAGGGCTCAAATCCACCAATCCAACAGCTTGAAAAATCACCTGAGAATTTATTACATAAGTCACCAGGTGGCAGGAAATCTCCAGCGAAATCACCCCACACACACGAATTGGATGAGTCTGCTAACGTAAATAACCAATCACCTTTGGCTACAACCAGCGCCCCTCTTGAAGGAAATTCTAAGCCAATAAGGTCACAATCTCCATCAATTATTACGTCACCATCCGCTAAGCAATCACCACCGAAGCCAGGTCATGCTAACAAAAAAGCGAAACCGAATCCCAATAAATGTAAAGTTGTGCTATCACCAACACAGGTTGATATTGCTGCTCAGCTTCAAAATGCTCAACATCGTACAAAGTGACTGCGTAGAGCTCCAGACAAGCTCAATTTGTAGTTTTTTTTTGCAAAATTACCACTTGGCTACAACTTCTCCGTTTTTTTGTTGTAATCCGTTGACTGTGAATTAAATGATAGTTCTTTTTAAACTGTAGCGAGTAACGCTAAAACGTTTTGTCCCCTAGTTATTCGTGCAGAGAATCGGCTCTGTTTATTTTAAAAATGTCCACCTTTAAAATTAGGTAAAAATGTAAGTGTATATTGTTGTTCGTGTGAAAAATAGATTTCAACGATTTTATCCTTTTTTGTATCTTTTTGTCTTTTCATGTACATAAATACTTCCGACATCGGAACAAAAAATTGCTTGGAGCCGCAATTCCCACGCCGTTGATTTACTAACAAAAGTAAACATTAGCAATGATCTCTCGATTGCCAGATGTTCCTCCACAGCAACGCTGTAGCGTTTCAGCTGCAGAAATGGTTGCTGCAAAAAGAAAATTAACTAAAAAAGGCTACGAAAATGTGGAGTCGTCACTTGTGTGCTCCACAATGGCAGCCATCAATTTCATGTCAATATGTTAACCCTACCGAGATACCCCTTTAACTACTAATAGGCTATTCCATAATTGTATATAGTATTAAGTTGTATCACATGACTTCCTGTTACACTTGTATTTAAAGAGAAGTAAACAGGAAGTTCGCTGTCTTATCAGCTGTAGCCTACACTCTGGTAGTCCGTGTGTTTATTACCATTGGTGCCCACGCTGGGCTTAGGTGTGTCCCCGCCTAGGACATCACAGGGGGAGGAGGGAGGTCATGAGTTTTTGGACCCTTTCAAGGGAAGATCGTAAATTGTTCAGATCCAGTCAAGGGGGAGGGATGGTCAAAAACAGACTGACCAACTGGAAGAAAAAGTCATTTTCTGACCTCAAAAAAGGCACTTTCAGCAGTCAAAATTTCTTAAAATGCTTCACCCCCACCATGATGTGAGTGTTTACAAGGTTTTGAAACTATGAGTACCATTACTGCAAGTATAGTTTTTACAAAGAACTTCTTAGAAAAGCCTTGGCACCTGGTTTCTTGTCTTCTTCGGTCTTTCAGGTGCTAACTATGTTGCGGATGAGGGCCCTCAAGCAAACAGTGTGTTCATCATACTTGTATGAATCTCGAGAAGAGGTGGGTGTAAGGAACATTTTATAGAACATGTTTAATCCTCGGTTTAATCCAACATGCTTTTTCGTTAAAAACGAGCAACGCTGTCGGTGTGGAGAGCTATTTATTTATTTGGCTACATCACTAATCTTGGCTACAGGAATCATCTGCAGACAGTCACTATAGGTATACGAAAAGCGCAATTTTTTTTTTGGGGGGGAGGATACATTACTTTTGGATTTTGATTGGGGCAGGCTCATCAAAAATTTGGTAGTCACATTTTCATCCCCCCCAAAAAAAAAATTGTTTACGTTACTGATATGTCAAGTGAAATTATTCTTCGCTTTAGGTTATAACAAGTAATAAAATTCGTGTCCTGTGTCGTCTGCTTCCGTGTTTATGCTTGTTCCATAATCTGCTATTATTTTGCTATCAGCTCAAGATGTGTTTTCGACGAATTATTAGGAAGTTAATTTCAGTCGTTTCAAACTTGACCAAGTTATTCAAGTCGTGGTTTGCTTACCTCTTATATTGAAATTAACGCACGCAATTACAACGAAATCGACACACACCTTTTTCTCAATGGGGTCGCCATCTTGGAAATCCGATGCGGACAAATAAAGCTGAAAGATCCATCCCCCTGTTGTGCGCCGACGCGTGACGAATGACGACAACCGTCGACTGATGGCAAATGCGTACACTTCTCTGATGCGATCAGTTTTTGACTGAAAGGATTCGACCTCTATACTTCCGTCTGTCAGCCGGCGGGTCATCCAAGAACGGGACGGAGCAGTATACGTGGTCCCTCTAATTTACATGCTTTAATTCAAACAGAACTTTGATGGCCTGCAAGATGACGTGACGGAACGAAATGGAACGGAGTAGTGTACGACAAGGTGTACTCGTTTCGCCATTTGGGAGGTCTCGTGGTACAAGTGCACTTGCACCGAGCGCATCAATCGCACGGGCAGAGTAGGCCAGCGAACATATACTAAACCGCCGTAATACAAAACGTTTTATTTTGTCGAATGTTCACTGGTTTTAGTCGCGATGGTTATTTGGTCAGTTGCATACAAAACTCCAAAATGGTTGCTGTATGAGTGAGACCTTTCAGTGTTTTAAGATCCACTGCGTATTGGCAGATCCAGTTATTTTGTAGTGCTTTGTCGTAAAACGTTTGGTACCTGCGTCACACAAGGAAAACAATGACTATTCGTCTGAGGACATGTTTGAGGCAATGTACGACCAGCCCATTGAAACCCGTAAACCGATAGCATCAGACACCTTAAGACAAAATATTTTATCGTAATGCCGGCCACACACCAAATGCGGCAATTGTCTCACTACAAAACTTCCCGAGACGTCGCATCTGGTTGAGCGACTCCCAATAGCCTTTCTGTATGACTGAGCTTCGCCTTGTTGTCGTGAGACGCCTAACGACGCCTAAAGACGTCTCACGACAACGTCTCATCCGGTGTGGCACTCAACTCATTGCTATGGTTGTGGAGATGGCTGCAGCAAGGTGACACAAGTTTCGGTAAAATGGGTTGTCGTGCAACTAAATGACGCGTGTGGTTTGTGGCCGAGGTATATAAGGTGTTCGATGTGTGTGCGGCCGGCCTTAACTGTATGTCGAGTGCATATATGGAATTTCATTCTTCATATATTCCAGCAGCTATATATAATGGTGGAGTTATAGGGTGGATTATCGTTGCCGCACGAAGTTCCCCCTCCATCTCCAACCAGTTCTGATTACGTAGTCATAAAATATCACAGCCCGATGCGCAGTTCATTCCAGTAACGTGCGCTCGATCAGACAAAATTCGCTTGTGTACTCGATCAGACAGAATTCGCTTGTGGACTCATAACACTTGCGTTCGTACCAACAATTCATTTGGCCAAAAATTTCTCTCTGAAAGGGGGGGAGGGCGAGTATCTGGGCACAGAAAAATGTTTGGCGGGAACTTCCCCTTCCCCCGGACACAGTCTCGTATTAAATAGCCACTGGTAATATTGTAAAATATTTAAACACGAAAAAAAATTAAGCTTATTTTCGGAGATGATCAGACACAGATCAATCGATTGATCGCTTAAAACTTAAATAATCGTTTTCGTATTTAAATATTTTGAACTGCTACCAATGGCGATTAGCTAACAAAAGGGAACACTAAAGTAAGAGTAAGAGTAAGAGTAATTTATTACACGTACAACGAGGTACAAAACACTGCATTACGCAGTGTGGGGCCTAAAACAAATCTCAGCAAAGTAAAACAATTTTAAAAAATGCCGCAAGAAAAATAGGCAAAAATAAAAACTAAAAGGTGAAAATGCAGCATCACACACTTCGCATTTAAATGTCGTTTCCCAACAGCGTGTATGAGCAAGCATATTCAGCGGAGGACATAGTTAGCCTGGAGTCTTCTATGAAGTTCTTCCCAGAAATCAAATCCCACTCTTGAACTGCACCAACTGCCATATTCCAAAAAGGCATGGTTGATTTCCTTGCCGAGCTGAGTGTTCCAGCCTTTAGTGTTTCTGAACAGGCAAGAAGCAAGGCAGTTGTCGCTCTTACGCAGTTGTTGCCACAGCTGAACCTTACTCGAAGCAGCCTGAAGAGGGAAGGTAAGGTTGTTTAGCTGGAGGCAGGCCTCATGGTTGCTAGCGAAGCGAGACCATCCCAACGACCTCTTAATCGCAAGGTGGTAGGCTCTTGCGATCTCGTTCCACTGGCCTTTGATGTTGTCGTTGCAGAACTCAATCCCGTAGAGGTGAAGGGCACAGCTTCTCATAATGACCCAAAGGTCCTCGGTAGTAACAATGTTGCGGAACATCATGAACACAGCATTGCTCTGCCTGCACAGGTTCTGGCGAATGCGAGAAAGTTCTCTTCTTCTAAAGCTGGAGAAAACAACAAAACGGGACGGTACATTATTAAACGACAAAGCAGGCAAGGGCAAAAAATCATTAAGAAAAACAGAAAATGAGACTTGGACTTATAGGTGTTAATTTCAAAGAACACTACTGTTTAAACCAACCAACAGGTGATAAAACATAAGATCTACAGAAGCCAGAGTTATACGCAGGGGTAAGGCCGGCCGCACACCGCCTCGAACTATGTCTTACGCAAAGACGCCTTATGTCTTGTCGCATTTCCAAAACGTTTTATCTTAAGGCGTCTGATGAGAACAGTTTAACACGTGTTTCAATGGCGCGGCCACACACTGTTGTAAACACGTCGTCAGACGTCTAGAGGAATTTTTCCCTTGTCAGGCAAAGGTATTAAAAGTTTCGCCTTACGACAAAACATATCAAACAATCCGATATTCGCATGCGCATGTGCGGTGGAGCCTGCGCCCTGAAAGTTCTAGCTCTGTAACTATATTTTGGCGTTTCGTATGCAATTGACCAACCCGTCGTGAGCAAGTAAGGTGTTTTGTTCGATGCGATGATCGGCAAGGCTATCGTGGGATTTTATGACTACTTGCACGCCTCCGTTTCCTTCAAGATGAAAGAGTATTATTACGAGTATGCTTTGACACACCGTATGTGGCTTAACGCATCGTAAAGCACAAGCACATGAACATGTAAAGCACAAGGTAGTGCACAAGGTAAAATGTGACGTTTCGTCTCAACTATAGTCAATGCCGTTATCAAGCATACAAATTCGTACAAAAATTACTTAAATACATTAAAATAATCAAGGCACAGCTATACACAAAAAAATTATATTTAAATTCATTTTAACCGGAGCAAACCAGGCAGGGTCATACTGAACCCAGACCTATTTTTTTTATTCTTCGTTTTGAATTAGATCCCGTCAATTACCGTGCAGCGTGCTGCGTCGCCCCCACCTTGAGCTTTATATATAATTATGCTTGATAGAGCAGCACAGTCATCTGTTTACCACTGCCTGCTTTATGCACAATTTAACAATTTTGTGAACGTCGCTATCAGTTCGTCACGAATAAAATGACATCACTATAACGGTATCCTATAATGTCTTCTCTAGTGGAGGCAGAGGCTTCATACACAATGTTAATTCTCACGCAACTTTTAACATTGAAGTATCACGTGAAAGTCTGTTACCCACAGTACCAGCTCATTACTGTGGCACGAGCCAGGATGGAATTACATAACTAAATTCCATAAGGCTAACGTGACCTTTTTAGAATTGTATCTTAGAGCAATCACGTATACACATCTCAAGAATGCATCCACACTAAAATGACACACAAAATTACTGCTGAAGTGAACCGTGAACACTGCGGCCAACCATAGTTGCCTCTGTGCAGTATCTTCTCATAGTATAGAACACGAATGGATGGCAAAGACATGTACTTAGGGACCGGTCATTATTTATGGCCTGAGGGGGCGTGGTGGGGGGGGGGGGGGGGGGGGATGAAACGAACCCCCAAACCACCAAATTTTCGATGCCCCCCCCCCGTCGATATCCTGAACAAATTTTGAGCCCCCAAGGTCCAAAAATAGTGTGCCCCCCCCTCCCGAAAAATGTGCGCTTTTCGTATATCCATTGAGACCGTCTGCAGATGATTCTTGCAGCCAAGATTAGTGCTGTAGCCAAACTAAGTAAGTAGCTCTCCAAACCGATAGAAACCGTTAGTTGTAAGGAAACGTGTCTCGTTTTTAACAAAAAGACATGTTGGTTTAAAAATGTTCTATAAAATGTTCCTTACACCCATCTCCTGTCGAGATTCATACAATAAGTATGATGAACACACTAACACTGAACACGCTTGAATGCCCACATACGCAACATAGTCAGCACCTAAAAGACCGAAGAAGCCAAGAAACCAGGTGCCAAGGCTTTTCTAGAAAGTTTTTTGTAAAAACTAGACTTGCAGAAACGGTACTAATAGCGTCAAAACCTTGCAACATTCACATCATGGGGGGTACCAGAAGCTGATGTCTTTTTAGAAATTTTTACTCTGAAAGTGCCATTTTTTAGGTCCAATAATGACTTTTTCTTCCAGTTGATCAGTGTGCTTTTGACCCCCCCC
>JAHWFP010119301.1:0-13455 GCA_023313725.1 Lithobius niger | reverse complement strand
ATAAATAATGACTGGTCCCTTACACCACTGGATACACTGAAAATTTGACTTTTTACACAGTTGACTTTTTACAGAGTCACAGTTGAATTTTTAAAGCATTTTCAAGCCGTTCACATTGTTCCCGTTTTCAAAGAGATGATTAGTTCTCGCCAATATCAGAATTGAATTTATCTACAGAATATGCTCAAGGAAGATACATGTTCGCACAGAAAAAAAAAGTCGTAACGACGAATTATAAACAGAAACAATTTTTTTTTGTAGTTTGGCTTAGCAATTAATCAGGAGCGCTGCACATCTACTATCTCTGCGGGCCTTGGGTAAAATCATCTAATTCAAGTGTCGGATACAAGGGCGAGCTTCAGTTAAGGAAGGAAACAGCTCCGCACTTAACTGTGTTTCCGGCTTGGAGTTGCTCGCGCGATCAAAGTTTCAAGTTTCAGTTTCGGGTTTCGAGACGAATTAAGTTTATTTCAGGCCTCTGGCAACAGGTGTCGCATCCGTACAGTGTGGGGTTTTTGATCATACGCTAGAGTACACTGCATCTGTTAGAGTTGATAACTCATCATTTTCATAGACTCATGCTATTTCTTTGAACTATTTCAATTATTTCATTTAACGTTTGAAGTATTAGTCGGTGTGATTAGCTTGGCGAAAGAGTTTAGCATTTGATATCACGACTTCACACGGCCGAAAAGCTTTAACAAGTTTTGTTTTGGGGTAGATATCAGATATTTTTTTCCAAATTGATGAAATCCATTTTTTTTGTTAGCAATTACTGAGATAGAAGCAACAATCTAGTTTTCTGGTCCATTTTTTTTTTGGCTTTCGTTAGATTTTTAGGGCAGCAGTAACTTTTTTTTATGATTAGCAGTTCTTATTAGTACTGCAAACGCACGGATTTATTTAATATTCGGTTTGGCATTGTTACATAAAAACAATCTAAAACAATCAAGTTGGTTGTTTGGAGCTCCCTAATCCCTGAACCACTTTACCAATATGAAAAGAGCACATCTCCATATGAAAAGAGCACATCTCCACAACCGTACCTGTAAAATGAGCAACCAGCTTTATTCACCGAATGGCAGAATTTATTTCGTGATACAAAAAAAGCGTTACTAGTAGCCAGTAAGTAGTAAGTAATTAGGGAAATCAACGTTATTCGCGTCGTTTTTTCAACAAGAAAACGGTAAGCTGTGTCATTAATAATGACTTTTATGTCGTCAGGCGACCAAAGTCTCCCGATCCAATAAATTTCAGCGTTTTTTGTCGCATTGTTATTTATCCTCAGATGGCTGAAAACAGCCAAACTACCTTTGCTGTAAAGACACAACGTGTCTAGTGGTCGCCATGCTCATATATATATTTTATCTGGATGTTATCGTTTTAACTTGGCGGGCGACACACTATCGTGTGTCTTGATCAAATCATTCTTGCTCCCATAAAGTTAAGACTTGGAGATTGCGTATTATACAAGGAGTGTTTGGCTCTACTGTTCTTTGAAATTACGTGCGAAACTTCTATTCATAAGTAGATAGCAGTGTCAAAATTTAGATCACCTGTTATTTATTTGTTCGTTTGCAGCTGAGGTATGGCATCAAGTTGCTCAGACTCAGGCGTAAGGCAATTACTTTGTCTAATGTTAAGTTCCTCCATCCCTTACTTTAGAGGCCTTCACTGAGTTTGCATTCTTGTTGGGTATTGGGATGATAAAACGAATTTTGTATGTCGCTTTCACGGTGTAACGAGTGTAATGGGCTTCTCTGGTCTGTGCTGAAGTTTGTAAGGCGTGACAGATGTATTGGTTGTGTCTGGTCGGTGTAGAATCTTGTGATGCATGATGGGTGTAACGGGCATCTCTGAAGCTTGTAATGCATGACGGTGTAATGAGCGTCTCGTCTGTGCAGAAGCTTGTAAGGCGTGACGGATGTAATGGGCATTTCTGGCCTGTGAAGAAGCTAGTACGGCGTGACTGGTGTAATGATCATCTCTGGTCTGTGCAGAAGCTTGTAGGGCATGATGGTGCAATGAGCGTCTCTGGTCTATTTAGAAGCTTGGATGGCCTGACGGATGTATTGGGTGTGTCTGGTCTGTGTAGAAGCTTGTAGTGCGTGACGGTGTAACGGGCACTCGTTTGTGCAGAAGCTTGTAAAACTTGATGGGTGTAATGGGAATCTCTGGTATGGCAGAAACTTGTTCAGCGTGACCAGTGTAATGGGCATCTCTGTTATGTGCAGAAGCTTGTTAGGCATAAAGGATGTATTGAGTGTGTCTGGGCTGTGCAGAATCTTGTAAGGCATTATGGGTGTAACGGCATCTCTCGTCTGTGTAGAAACTTGTAATGTGTGATAGTGTAATGGGCGTCTCGTCTGCGCAGAAGCATGTAATGCATGATGGAAGTAACGGAAATGTCCGGCCTGAGCAGAAGCTTGTAAGGTTCAACGGGCATAATGGGTGTGGTCAGTCCAGAAACTTGTAAGGCATGATGGTGTAATAGCCGTCACTAGTCTGTGCAGATGCTTGTAAGGCATGATGGATGTAATGGGCATGTCTGGCTTGTGCAGTCGCTTGTAGATGTGACGGGTGTGTCGAAGCTTGTAAGGCATCTTGGTTTTATGGGTGTGTCTGGTCAGTGCAGAAGCTTGTAATGAGTGAAAAGTCTAACAGGCATGTCTGGCCTGTGCAGAAGCTTGTAAGTCATGACGGGCGTAATGGGCGTCTCTGTCTTGTGCAGCAGCTTGTAAGGCGTGATGGATGTAATGAGTGTCTCTGGTCTGTGCAGAGCTTGTAAGGCGTGAAGGTGTAATGGGTGTTTCTGGTGTGTGCAGAAGCTTGTAAGTCGTGATGGTGCAATGGGCGTTACTGGTCTGTGCAGAAGCTTTTAAGGTGCGACAGGTGTAATGGATGTCTCTGGTCTGTGCAGAAGCTTGTAAGACATGATGGCGTAATGGGCGTCTGGTCTGAGCAGAAGTTTGTAAGGCGTGACGGGTGTTATTGGCATCTCTGGTCCCCAGGTCCCCAACTGGTCCACACTGGAAGTCAGCTGGATGTCTTGTGGATCTTCATATCCATGTCATGGTCTGGTTCACTGATTTCGTTCTTTTGTACCTAATTTGGGCATGCCATTTTGGATGTTCTAGACGTCTACTGGGCGTAACGACCAGATTGTTTATTCGTTTTAAGTACTGATGTAAGGCAATGACACTCCAGCCAAATCCAGACATATGGCTTAGGCTGAATCTCCCCAAATCAAAACTAATCTAAACTCCCCCATCTATCCCCGCCAAGCTTATTTGCTCTTTGACGTTGTGATATCAAACACCCAGTAGGCAAACCTTTGAAGTTTATAATTAAGTTACAGTAAAGAATCGAACACATCCACTTCCACATGTTTGTCATAACTTTTTGTTAATGACAAGCATATGGATTTAATTCTTAGGGTTTTTAATATTCAGGATTTAGCTCTTTCCTTCATCAGGCGTTGTAAAAAGGTGATTAAAGCCTATTTGACAACTGCCTTAAGTTTTTCAGACGATCAAAACTTACCTTCACCTCGTCTTGTTGTGTCCGTGCACTGTATATTTTAAGTTCTTCACTGGTTCAGAGTACTAAACCTTCCATTACCGACTATCCGGATCGAGTGCGGTTTCAATATTCTAAATGGACTGGAAATCCTACCTAGACTCTCCGATTTATCTGTCCAAGGTCCATGTGTTAGATGTAATGTATACGAAGCACGGCCCACTCAATACGCTAACCAACAGAAGATCCAAGTGAACTTACTTTTCTCGCTGAATGCTATCGTATCCAACTTTCTTGTTTTCCGCACATGTACTTAAATGGCGGGTAATCGGGTCTATTTCCATTCTCCAATCGTCTCTTGCATAATTAATTATACACTTTCCTAGATGACTCTGGCCAACCAATGCACAGTTGCTTGTGCCTCCCCTTCCCCTCTTTCTCATTCCTTTCCCGCATTCCAATCCAAATTATTTCCTGCAATTAAGTTCAACGTGATAGTAGTGATTTGAAAAGACAGTCCCGATGGCCTCTTGTTTTGAATTGAAGTTTATTAAAGCCAAGAAGTGCATAGGTGTACAGTAAATACTGAATGCTTCGAGTTAAATCTAGCTGATTATCAAGAGTAAACAATCTTACATTATTAACTGAACAGAAAACGGCTTCGCCCTTTAGAAAAAAGCATTAAAGCTCGTATCCTGTGAGGTACACGAATAAAACGGAGTTGAGTTCACTCGAACACAACGAACTATAATTTGAACTCCAATTCCAGGGAACAAGGACTGTATTTACTCTGTGATTATGTCAGAAAGTGAACGCAGTTTGTGTTTGAAATGTTTAATGTTTGTTTAAGTGTGCGTGTATATGTTTGTGCGCACTTAATTTGTGAGTTGTACAGGTTTTAAAAAAAAAATATTTGTCTGTGTTTATTTTGTATTTAAGTCTGTTTCCTGTGAGTGGCTATATGTATTTTTGTGTGCATATAATTTGTTTACTGTTTTGTTTGTTTGATTAGTGATGTACATGTTTGCGCGTGCATGGAGACTGGCATGTCACAATCTTTCTTTCCTGGAATTGGAGTTCAAATTATAGTTCGTTGTGTTCGAGTGAATTCTAATCCTTTTTTATTCGTGTACCTTCACAGCTGTGAGTGTCGGGATACGAGCTCTAATGCTTTTTTCTAAAAGGCGAAGCCGTTTTTTGTCCATTTAATTTGTTTGCTTTTTTCGCATGCGTTTTTTTGTAATTTCTGCGGTCTCGTCTATCATGTGTACTGTATCACGTGTACTGTATCATGTCCACTATCTACTCAATTTTGTTTGCGAAAAAACGGAATATTAGAAATGCGTATTTCTGTTCAGGTTCTGCCCAAGCTTTGGCCAATGTTTATTATTTGATGGCAACACACTAGCGTGTGTCTAGATTTAGCATGTTTCAGTTCGATGGGTAATTGATTCTGCATTGTTGCAGGCTGATGCATTATCACGGCAAACAATCAGGAAAACAATTCAACTGGCTTCCCGGAGCCCGAATTGTAGAAGAAGATACCACGACAATGTTACTTTGACTCAAGATGGCGAGGGTAGTGAAGCAATTTCTGCTAAAGCAAAGACGCAAGGGAGTACTAAGTCAAGGGGAAATCGATGCTGGTCTCACTTCGGATCCAGTATTTGGAGAATTGCTGCAGTTGGCGGAGGAGGAAGGAATCACACGGTTGGATCTAGAATTGTACGGCATTTCAGGAGGAAGACTTAAAGATGCTGAAAACAGTAGCGGTGAATTAGAGAGCAACAATAATGAGGAACAATTGGCTGGTAACAATGCAAGTAATGAACCAAACGGGATTGTAACTGAAGGTGTTTATAAACGTAATTTGAATACCTCGTTAAAGGGAAACTCGTATGCTGAGAAGGCAAGAGCCAACAGGGACCATAACTATGTGCAGTGGCGGCCAGATGCAGAAGAAGAAAAGGAGTATGAGCTAGCCCAGCAGAGTGGAAGTTTAACGTGGCTCAAGAAGCTATACAAGGGATGTCTGGCAAATTTTCGGATGCAGTTGTCTCTCATCTTCGTTGCGGACCAGGAGGGAAAGCCGTATTGCTCTGTTCACCTTCGTGATGCGTTGGCCCAAATCATACGACTTGATGAGATTACTGGGCTCTGTTGGTTGAGGACCAACAATGTATTTCAAGTAACTTTTGCCACGTACGCAGCCAAGGAAGCAGTGAAGAAGTGCAAGTCCGTCTTGTTGAATGGGTACAAGGCGGAAATCTTCGATCTTCATGAGAGGCTGGTTCGGATTCGTTTGCATTGGTTGCCGTTGGAGGCCACGGCGGAAGAGGTACAGCGAGTGTTGGTGGACTACGGCTCCATGATAAGCCACAGAATGGAATTCCACGTCACAGAGAGGCTTCAACATTGTCACACGGGTGTCCGTAATGTAATCCTGAGATTGAGAGACTCGGTCCTCTTCGACGAGCTTCCTGATATAGTGGGAGTGAAAGGAGTCCCAGAGCTTCTGGTGATTGCCGACAGGGCCCCTCGTTGTTTGAATTGTGGAACGCGGGGGCACGTCCGCAAGTATTGTCAGAACGTGTGCTGCTCGACCTGCCTAGTGGCAATGCCGAAAGAAACCCCATGTCAACATCTGCGGCAGTTTCCGAAGCGTTACGCGCCACAAATCGATGGAGGTGTTAGAAGGAAGGAAGAGTCTACTGCTGGCCCAGATGATCTCGGTGGTCAAGTGGTGCAAGTTATGCAGATGGAGAAGGCCAGCGGTTCTGGGGCCCAGGCCCAGGCTCTGGCCCAGAGCCAGGAGGGGTGGTCAGTACAAAGCAAAGGGAGAAGATCAAAGAAACGTCCTCGACTGGCCACCTCACCCACCACACCTGGTGCTCAGAAAGTATTCGGACAGGAGGTGTCCCCTTCACTTAGGGAAGAAGAGGGTCTGGATGAAGTGGTGGTAGGTGTGCCGGTCCCTGTTCCAGTGCTGGTTCCCAGACAGGATGCTGGGGTTGCAGCAGATGTTAGTTTGGCCGAACCACTAATCCCAGCAGATGTGGCTTTATTTAGGGAGGAAGGGACTGCGGTTCCCATCCACGAATCCGTTGTGGAAGTAGGGTTTGAATGGGAGGAGTTGGAGTGTAGGTCTATGGAGGTGGAATTGCAACCCAGCGCTTCCAGTGGTGTGAGTGGCAATGTTGATTGTGGTTGTGCTAGTGGTGATCGTGCAATTGGTGATGGTGGTGATTGTGCTGGTGAAAATTGTGATGAAGGTGGTGATTGTGCTGGTGAAGATTGCGGTGAAGGTGGTGATTGCGCTGGTAGAGATTGTGGTGTTGGTGATATTGTTAATGGTGCAGGGAGTTGATATTGTTCTTTGTTAGGTGTTGAGTGTTAAGTTAGTTTTCAACATATGTTCTTGGCATGTGCGGGGAGCCACCAACAAATTCGAAGACATTGGGATTTTAAGTAGGGAATTTGACATCCTGGGGATTTTGGAATCCAAGCTCCTGGGAGGGATGGCCCCTTATTTGGCTGACTGTACGACACTTGGGGGCCCTCTTGGGTCGGGCATTCGGGTGTTTGTCAAAAACGGTGTTCTGTTTTCCTTGCTCCCTCATCATGGGTGCGCAGGGGTTGATCCATGTGTTTTTCTTGTCTGGTGGGGAGGGGGAAGAGGAGGAGATGGGAGATGGCTCACAGTGGGGTTTGCCCATGTTAAGAGCATCACGCGGGTGGACTGGAATACCCGGTTGAACTCGCTGGCCAGGCCTCTCCTCCTAGGGGGCGATTTCAACGCTCATCACTGGCTTTGGGGAGACGAGAGGTGCAATACTGCTGGGAGAGTCATAGCGGAATCCTTGGAGGGTCAGAATTTAGAAGTTATTCAGGATGGCACCACAACGTTTGTGAGAAAGTATGGGGGACTGATACAGGAGTCAGTCCTGGACTTCTTCCTGGGGTCTGCGGGGGTGTCTCACTACTTTGCTTTCCAAGTCTCTAGTGATTTGCGTGGAAGTAATCACTTCCCCATATCTCTTTGTCAGCGGGTTGAGGAAAGCTCAGCGGTTGGTCGTGTGCTTGCACGTCCGTTGGTCTCTACGGGCAGTTTTGGTTCGTGGGTTGCCCGTTGGATGGGGAGGATCGTGGGATTAGCAAGAACAGCCATGTCAGGGGTAGAAACATGGGTAGGTTTCACCGAGGGAGGGCCCTAAAACCGCCATGGTGGACAGCAGCTTGTAGAAAAGCAGTGTGTGATCGGAGGAGGGCATGGCAGCGCTTTCGGCGTCACTCCTCGGAGGAGAGGTGGTTTGTGTTTGTTGGGGTCTCTGCTGAAACACGTTTTATTCTGAGGTATGAAAAACAATCCTTTGGAGCGCGATTGTGTGAGAGATTTAAGGCGGGGGTTTCTCCATACTCTGTGTGGGGTTTTATCCGACCGAAAGACCCGCGCTTCTATGGTGGATTGGGTTCAAGACACAGAGGGAGGGATTTTGAGGGGGAGATATAGCGGAGGCCTTCAACGAGAATTTCTCTCGCGTTTTCGATTCTCCTAAGGGACCAGCTCTCCCGGTCTACCTTTGGTCTGGGCTTCCCGAGTCTGATATTCCATTGACCTTGCTGGAGCTAGAGGCCGCCTTAGATACCTGTAGAGTTAGAGGGGCCCCGGGCATAGACTACATAAATTTTGAACAACTTAAGGGACTGGGTTGTGAGGGCCGCCGTGATCTACTTGCTGTTTTTCAGGAATGTTTTGATGGAGGAGATATCCCTGCGACGTGGCAATTCTCGGTTCTTGCTCCTGTGTTGGGGAGGGGGAAACCAAGGACACAGGTCACTAGTTATAGACCCATTGCCCTGCTTTCTTGTGTGAGGAAGCTTTATGAACGGGTGTTAGTTGGTAGGCTAAATAAGATACTGAAGGGGTAGGGTGGTTTCTACCCAGCCCAGTTTGGTTTTCGAAAACAGAGGGGTGCGCAGGATGCCATGTTCTATCTGGAGGCAGGGATCCGGGAAGCATGGGTGGACAACCGGATAGCTGTTGTTGCTTTCCTTGATATTAAAGCAGCATACGACATGGTGGACATTGCCTGGGTTAAGCCGGCTCTGTAATCAATGGGGGTTAGTGAGACCTTGGGTGAGGCTATCCTTGCACTGCTAGGTGTCCGAGGATACGCCACGAGGGTTGGTGGCTATTGGTCAAGTGTCAGGTCAACAGGCAGAGGGCTGCCGCAGGGGAGTTGTCCGAGTCCAACTCTTTTTGCAGTAGCAATCAACGCCATCCTCAAGGATCTCAGTATGTTGGGCAACATTGTGGCATACGCGGATGATGTGGTAGTCTGGATGGTTGGTTCCGATTTAGGTTGTATGTGGTCAACGTTGGAGTGAATCATTGCCAGGGGAATCACGCTTCTTGCGGAGAGGGGGCTGGCTCTGTCTGCACCGAAAACGGAATTAATGATTTTTGCTCGCGGGCAGATGCTTGCCGGTACGATACGGGTTGGTACCTCGGTGGTGAAAGCGGCCACCTGTGTGCGCTACCTGGGGTACAGGTTGGATCCGCAACTGTCCTGGTTGGTGGACGCAAGTTATGTTAGGGAGTGTGTGATTTCTCGTCATGGGGCCCTCAAGTCGCTGGCCTCTAATAGGTCTGTGGCAAAGCGATCGGTCATCATGACACTGTATCGGACATATGTTCGGTCATGCGCCGATTTTCGTTTGCCCTTTCTTCTTGGCTCAAGAGTGGCCATGCAGAGAGTACAGGTGGCTCTGAATGGCTGCCTGCGCACGGCAACCGGCTGTCTACCTTCGACGCCGGTGCCCGCGCTGCACATTGAGGCAGGTGAAGTACCGCTCCGTGTCCGTGCCAGGGAGACCCTGGCTTCCCTGTGCCTCAGGGCTGCAGCCAGAGGAGGTGCTGATCCAGTGGCTAGGCGCCTGGTTCGCTATTCTTCTCTGCATCCTTGGGCTCGTAAGCTTTTAGGGGCACTGCGCTTGGGTGCTACTCTGCTTCAGCAGCGAGGTTTGGGTGCCTTCCCCGCACCGAGATTAAAGTGCGGGGGACATCCGTGGTCCTGGTGTGGGGTGGTGCTGCCTCTTTTGGACTGCTCGATAACCTGCGAGCCTGACCCCGAATGGGTTGATATCTATTGTAATGCATCGTTTCACAGTAGAAGGTGGGAGGGAGGGGCTGGAGTGTGTATCCCTGAGGTTCACCAGGAATACAGTTATTTTCTCCGGTGCCTCCCATCAGCCTTTGTTGAAGAGTTGGTGGCCATGTCGGTCGCGCTGAATGTGGGGTTGGATCTCCATCTGAGGCAGTTTCGAGTCCTGACAGACTCGGCAGCAGGGATCCGCTTCTTGCAATCGGCTATCAGGCAGTTGGATGTTAGTCATCCGCTGGCTGTGGAGATCGACCTGAAATTGGAGTGCTGTGCAGCGGGGAATCAGGGTGGTGGTGAGGTGGGTTCCAGACCATGTTGGGCACTTCGGGAACGAAGTTGTGGATGGGTTAGCTAGGCAGGGGTTCACGGAGAGGGGCAATGTTGTGACTTTCCCAGTGACTCCAAAGGACTTGTTGCCAGTGCTGAGGTGGGTAGCTGTTAGGGACTGGCAGGAATAATGGGATGGTAGTAGCGTTGGCCGGCCTCTTTATGACATCCACCCAACCGTTACCTCTCCATGTGGCTTGGATGCTCTCTCCAGGAGGGACGCAGCGCTGGTGCCCGGGCTCAGGACCGGGCACGCACTGCTGAATGCTCACGAGCATCGGCTGGGCATCAGCATCTCTCCGATCTGCAGGTGTGGTACGGAACCTGAGACAGTGGGGCACTTTCTGTTGGTGTGCCATCATTGGGCAGCCTTCCGGGGCCGGATTCTAGGGGACTGGGAGGGTGACATGAGGGAAATTTTGGGCGCTTCCTCGCACAATGCCGGAACATTGTCCACTCTGCGGCAAGTAGTGAGATTTTTTGAGCAAACGGGTAGGTTTGGCCGGACTCGGAAGTGACTCTGGGGAATTCTGGCGAGTACGGAGTAAAATACTGTTATTGTTAATATAGCCATGCTGTCTGTAACTGTATATAACTGTCTCACTGAATAGGTTAAGTTGTAGGTTAAGAATTTAGCGTCGAGCGTATGACTTATGGTCTCTAGGCTCGTGTAGTGAATTAAAAGTAAAAGTAAAAAGTGAGCTATAATCGGAGCTATAGGCTAAGTCGGAGCTGATAGCGTGAGTTAGGTTTAAGTGTGTAGAAGTGAGCGCATGATGCAAGATCTGTAGGCTCAAGTAAATAAATAAATAAATACAAACAAAAACGTTAAGTGTGCCGTAAAAAAATGGGGTTATATGATTGAAGTTACACTTTACTTGTTAAAAGTTACACGGAAAAAAATTGATGATTTTTAATTGAAATAATCAAATGTACAGTTGAGAAAATTGCATCTGTTTAAGTGCTGTTGTGCTTTACGTTAAAAATATATGATTGGTAAAGCACAACAGCACTTAAACAGCACAACAGCACTTAAACAGATGCAATTTTCTCAACTGTACATTTGATTATTAAAATTAAAAATCATCAATTTTTATCCGTGTACCTTTTAACAAGTAAATTGTAACTTCAATCATATAACCCTTTTTTTACGGCACACTTTACGTTTTTTACGTCTATGGCATCGCGCAACAAAGGGTTATGCATGCAGTTGATTGTTGCTGGCCACTTTGAAACAATTCAACTCACCTCTGAAAGCCTGTATTTACAAAATAAATACGCCATTCTATCGTTTGTAGTTTAGTTTGGTTTAAATTTATATGCGTTTAGCTGAAACACGGATTCTTTCAAAGGGTTTTAGCGAGCATTAACCGCACCCGATCATCTGCCCGACGAAACCCTAAGGCCCTATGTCTGCATGGACCCGGAATGAATTCCCAGGATGTCACCCATCCTAGTACCTAACGGGGCCAATGCTGCTTAACTTCGGTGGTCTGACGAGAACCGGTGTTTCCATCACTGGAAGGCCGCCCATTTCACGATTATTTAACAAAGGGTTTAACGAGCGTTAACCACTCCTGGTCATCTGCCCGAAGCCCTAAGGCCCTATGTCTGCAACAGCCAGATTCCCAGGTGCAACATTCCCAGGTGGCAGGTGCAACAGCCAGATTCCCAGATTCACGATTATTTATATACAAAACAACAATCAACTTCAACTTCAACAATCAATTTTTTAGCAAAGACATAACACGTGCACGAAGAACGGATCTGGATTTTGCTAAGTGACGTTGTTCCCTAATTAACAATGGTTAAAACAATGTAAAACAATCAAAATGATCGTTCAGGGACCCGTAACTCCGGAATGGATGGGCCCATCGAAAAAGTGGTCCCTCGAGGATGAAGCCCAGGGAAATTTCTGGCTAAGATCATGTTTCAGATTTTAGGTTGGTGCAGTAGTTTTTTTCTGAAACCGAGTCACATAAGAACAACCACAACAACAAGAAGTGAACACTTTTCAAATTTCCGTGTGGCTCCCTACGTTTACTCTTGCACGGAATTGCATAAAAGTTGGTATAAAGTTTGGAAAAGTTGCTGTCTACTATCTGGCCAAGGTTGGTTGAAATATATTGAATAGAAACGGAGAAATTAATAGTTCTGTTGTTACATGTTGCAGCATTGCATTCTGGGGCCTCCCCTCCTCCTATCCAGTTTTGTTTAAATGCTCGTGCGCAAACGAACTTTTGCCCGCCGGCCATGCTAATATGGAAAAGTCTCTAGCAGAAACGACGACAAGAACCCCCGAAGCAGCAAGCCCTACATTGAGAACGGGGGAGCGTGTTGCGTGTTAATTCTTTGCCCAGAGAAAATTAAAATTGGCACGTTCGTTCTTTATTCCTAGTAGAGCCTAAGTGGTCCACACAGCACCTATTGCTCATTCTAAACTACTTAAGCTAACTTAACCTACACAAAATTCCCAAAATACCTAGCTGACAAATTATCAAAATGGCACGTTATTGTCTCGACTAACAATTTGCTCTTCGCGGTCATCACAGCGGCAAGTTTTAAATGACGTCATCCACGAAGGACAGGGTTTTTTTTTCACCAGTTACAGATCGCTCAAGCGTAGATTGGAGTGAAGGGGAAGGGTGAGCCCATTGAATGGCGAATGCTGTGTATTGGGCAGTGCGTCTGTTAGCGCCTCTCTTGGCATTTTAATACTACAATGAGATTGGGGTGGGGTTGGGGGGGGGGGGGCAGTGCGTCTGTTACCATTAAGAATATGATTACGTTTTTTTTTTTTGCAAACTCAAGTAAAAGGACAAGGGGTAGGAGGTGGGGCGTTTAGTAATTAATTCAACTACCCACCCATATTCAACTACGTGTAGTAAAAAGGAGGAATTGGACGAACGGGTAGGAGGATAGGGAGTGGGAAGGGAGAGGATGGAAGGAAAGAGTGAGGGAAGGGAGAAGATGGGTGGAAAAAATGGAGTAATACAGGAAAAAAAATTGCCTGTCGGAGTCAACGATCAGGCCACGCCACACCGATCGAAAACTGGGAAACACGACGAAGATCAAAACGAAACCCAACCAGTCAACATCATTTCCACAACATACACAATCATTGTTCACACCAAACGAAAACCAACATATGTGACACAACATAATCCTACTACAGCAACAATGCACAAATGACAAATTTCGTTATGAAGACCGCTTAACGTATGCATTATTGAAATTCAAGTAACAAGTAACGAAAACAAACAACGACTTGAAATTAAGATGGATGAAAACCAACAAGCTATTACAGGTTTTTTTAATTGGTTTCGTTCTTTTTTACTTTGCTTTCGTTTTCTTTCACTTTGGTTTCGTTATGTTTCGAATTGCTTTAGTTTCTTTGTCTTTTGGTTTAGTTTCTTTTCGTTTTGGTTTAGTTTCTTTTCGTTTT